>WSYQ01000614.1:0-77448 GCA_011426435.1 Lysiphlebus fabarum
ATTAATCGAAATATATATATTTGTTTGTTACTTTTATTTTTTTTATTTTTTTATTTTATTATCATTGATTGGAATAATTAAGAGCTTTTTAAATTAGTTTAAATATTTTTATGTTTGTAGAAAGTTTTTTAAATTAATTAAAAGATTTGTAAATTTTTTTGAAGCTTTTTTAATCAATTTAAAGATTTTAAAATTATTTCAAAGTATTTTAAATTTAATTTAAAACTTTTAAAATAGTTTAAAAGATTTTTAATAAATTTAAAGATTTAAAATGATATTTATTAAATTTCAAAATTTTTAAAATTAATTTTAAACCTTTTAAAGTAATTTAAAGCTTTTTTTCATTTTTTTTTATTAAAGAATTTCTTTTTTTCGAAATTAATAACAAAATTTAAATAAAAAAAAATAATATATATAGCTTATTAAATTAATATAAAAATTTAAAACTTTTTAATTACTTAAAAATTCTTCAACTTAATCTAAATAAAATTTTAATCCTTCAAATTATTATAATTATATTTTTAATTAAAAAAAAAAAAAAAAAAAAAAAAAAAACACTTGCAAATTAAAATATTCAAATGTAATTAAAAAAAATAAATAAATAAAATTTCATTACTCTAATTATCATCACCTAAATTTAAAAACAAAAAAAAACAAATTTTTTTAAAAACCTAATTCAACAAAGTAATTAATTTTTACAACCCAAATACATTCATGTATATATTTAAAATTAATTATCAAATTTTAAATCAATAAAACAAAGAAAACAATAAAATTTATTTTTATAAAGAAAAAAAAATATATTAATTTATTTGTGTGGATGTCTTGCGTCTTCAATAATTGGAATAATATTTGTACGTTTTTTAGCAACATTAAGAAGATCACGTCCTGATCTATGTGAAAATTCTACAGCATATACTAATCCTTCTGGTCCAACAACATCAGCAACATGTGATACTGTTGTACCTGATGCAGCACCAAGATATAAAACTTTACTGCCTGGTGGCATGTGAATTTGATCAACACCTCCTAATATAGCAGCAGCTAATTTTGATCTGAATGGATTCCATACTCTGTATTCAATTTTTTCACCATTTTCACCATCAACACTTATTCTTTTTTCACCATAAACTTCTGATCCAGGTACTAAATTACGTGTTACTAATGCATCTTCTTTGCCTCTTGCAATGAATACTCCTTCGTGGCGATGTGGTTCGATAATAGCTGTTTTACCACCTTTGAAACCACCAGCACCGCCACCACGACCTCCACGGCCACCACCTCCTCTACCTCCTCTTGGGGTACCACGGCCACCTCCGCGGCCACCTCCTCTACGGTCGCCACCGAAGGAACCACGGTCACCACCACCACCAAAGCCACCACGGCCTCCTCCTCGACCACCCCCACGACCACCGCCGCCGCCACGGCCACCTCTAAAACCTCCACCACCACCAGCTGGTGAAAAACCTATAAACAAAGAATTAATTAGATAATTATTATAAATTAATACCTTTTGTTTATATTTATTTAATTTAAAAATTCAACATTTAGGTTTGATCAAGACCACATGGTCCAGCTTTAATATGTGTAAAATAATTTTAATTATTTAACATTATTTATAAAAAAAAAAAAAAAATACTAATTACATCATTATTAAAAAATAGGATGTAATTAAAATTAAATAATAAATTTTAATCAAAACACTTTTTGACAATAAACACTTAATAACAATTATTTATTTATTTATTTTTTATTCTGGAGCATGGCACACAATTATTGGTTAAGTGAGACCGCATGGTCTTAATTAATTTATATAAATTCTTTGTTTATATTTAATTAATTTACAATAGATAATTAAATTTAAATAAATTAAACATTTATTTAACAATTACATACCTGGTCTACCCATTGTTTAGTTATATATTTTTTTTAGCTATATAAATAATTATATATTATATTCACAATTGTAATAACCAACTGCACGTGTTAATCAGACGCTTTTTAGTTTTTACCACAATATGAAACCGGCAAACTGTGGCTTGAAGCAGCTTGAAGAGTTGCAGGCGGATCAGGCCATTATTATTATAACAATGGCGCATAAATAAAGTCGTTGAGTGATTTCCGGTAGCCATTTTGTAATAATAAATATATTTTCTTAATTAATATTTATTGTGTATTTTATTATAAATAAATTATTTATTTATTATAATTGAATAAAAAAATTTTTTTTTTTTAATTTAATAAACAATTTTTATAATAAATAATTTAATATTTATTTGTAAAAATAGAGGACATTTTTGTTGTTGAATTATGCTGAATTTTCATGAAATAATGATAACGACAATGTCAATTGGAAATTCGCCAAAAAAAAAATTGTTTGTTATTGTTGTTTTGTTAAAACATAATTGTTTGTAAATAATTTATATATTATTTATTTATGTATAATTATTTTATAAATATTTGTTGATTTTTCAAAAAATGGTTTCTGAACAACAGTACGATGAAGATGATGTCATTATCGAGGTAATTTTTTTATAAAAAAAAAAATGAAAATATCAATGTTTAGATATTTATAGAAAAAATAGAAAAAATAAATAAAAATACTGTTGTTTATAAATTTATTATTTTTTTAGGGAAGTGATTTACACAAAGCACTTACTGAAATGGGTTGTCTTGATTTTGAATGTACTCCTGTGATTAGATCTGATTATCCAGATGACTATGAAAATGTAATTATTTAATAAAAAAATTAAAGTGAGTTTTAATAATGATTATTAAACAATTTTTTAATTGAATTATTATTATTTTTTAGGATATTAAAATTAAAACAAATAATGAAAATTCACTTGAAGTTATTAATAATGTTGATTCTTCATGCTGTTGGATATCAAATGGTGAAAAATCTAAAAATATAATTGAACATCTCAAATTAATTTTAACTCTTGAGCCATTACTTGATGATCATTTTATAGCAATTGAAAATATGATAACAACATTTCCAATTGTTAAAGAATCACCAATAATAAAATGGTTATCAATTTTAATGCCTGGATCTGCATTGACAATGTTATTTTTTAATAAAACAATGAGATTATCTGGTGCTATTGCATTAACATCATTAGCATCATACAAAGTATATAAAAAATATACATTTTCAACAAGTCAAAGACAACTTAAAAATCTTATATCAACTCAAAATGATGTATTTAAATTACATAAAAAAGCATTAAAAATTATTAAAAATGATTATAAAATTCAATTAGATCATCAACGAGTACATAAAAAATTAGTACAACATGAAGTATATAGATTAAAACGTTTACAGCCAATGTGTGAATATTTATTACGTTCAATTGAAAATTGTTGTAATTTATTTTGTAAAAGTTCACGTTATCTTGTTGATTTATTACCAGAAACAACAGATATTCATGATATGATTACAAAATTTGAACATAATATATTTACAATTAATAATGAAATAACATATGAATCATTAAAACAATTATACTACACATATATATTAGTACAATCAGATATGATGCATGTACTAGCTCTTGTATATAATTCTTCTTTATTAATTAAAAAAAATATTAAATCAAAATTATGTTATACAATAAATCAAATGAATATACAATTAAAAAATAATCAAGAAAAATTAAAATTAACTGTTGATGAATATTTAAGACCAACTCTTTATCCAGTTACAAAAAAATATTCTGATGTTGTTGGATCAAAATGGAAAGATCTTTATTTACATGTTGATTTATTATCTAAAAAATTACAATTATCATATGATATTGTTAGATCAATACTTGAAGATATTGATGAACGTAAACGTGATGAAGAAAATAATAAACTTTTTGAATTAATAAATCAAAAAATTAATGATGCTCATAATGCAATATTAACAGCTAAAAATTATTCTGAATTTAATACATTATTTATTAATAAATTTAAAAATTCATTGATACCTAATAATACAGTAAATTTAGATAATATAAAATTAGATGATAACGAACAAAATGATGGTAATGATAATGATGATGATGATGATAAATTTATGAAAATAGAATATGACACTGATCCAGATATTATGGATGAAGTTTTTGAAGCATACATTAAAGAACAATATCTTGAACCACTATATAAAAATGATGGTGATGATGAAATGACTGCTGAACGTGTTAAACTTGATAAACTTCTTGAACAAAATTTTATGGCTGAATTAAAAGATGTATTATTTGATAAATTTAAAACAATGTCAGATAGAGAATCAAAAGCAATATTAAGAAAAGCTAATAAAAATAATTGTCAAGTCAATAATGATGATAAATCATTACCACCAGTTCCTCCACCACTACCACCTGTTACACAAGTTAATCAAATACATGACAATGATATTAATGATAAATCAACACGTACACCAATACCTCTTCCAAGAACAAAAAAATATACAAGTTTAGATCCTGAAAATGATTTTAAAGATGAAAATACTGAACCAAGTCAAAGAATATCAATTAATATGAATTTTCAAAGAATCCAATTACCAAAATTTACAACATGTGAAGAAACTTTTATTGGAAGTGGTGAAAATTCTGATGAAGAACTTGAAAATTCTCATGACAATAATGATACATCAATTTAATTTTATATTAAAATTATTAAGATAATAAAATTAGTAATTATCAAAATAATTAATAATTATTACTAATCGTTATTAAATTCAAAATATAATTAAGTATGCTTATAAGTACTGAAATATTATTACCGAAAATTGACAAATTTAAAATAATTATTAACAGTGGTATAGTGTAGCTTCAAATACACCACATTGTGATGATCAAATTGTGATGGGTGATGAATTTTTGAAAAAACTTGAAACTAGACTTACTTTTATTATTAAAATTATGTTTTTTAATATTTTATTGTATTATAGGTTTTTGTAAAAAAAAATAAATAACATAATGGTTTTTCTTCAAAGCAACAAGTTAATTCAACGCTAATTAATAAACACTAATTAACTTTTTTATAATAAACAGTGGGTTTCAGTCACTGATGTCATCACTATTGTTATGGTTTCAATATTACATGTAAAAAAGAAGTGATTATTAAAGTGAAAGAAAAACAGAAAATTACAAAAAATAGTTTACAATTTATTAAACCTAAATACAAATCTCGAATTTAATTATTCTGATTCGAAATCCTATAGGTGATATATCACAAAACACCATCCCTCTTATCAACCATTTTTTTTACAGTTTTTAGTACCAGCAGCATTGACATGAGTTTCAGTCTCGACAGTTCCTTGACTTTTAACACCAGATTGCCCAATTGTTCCATTTTTTGTTTCAAAATATTTTGGAGGAACATTAATATGAATATTAATTAAATCGATTTTAAAATTATTCATTCGAATAGGAAATGCAGAGAAAAGTCTTCTCTCTGGACTAAGTAAGAGTGTGAGCAATTATTATTATTATTATTATTATTATTATTATTATTATTATTAATATTATTATTATTACTTTTTTTTTTTTTTAATACATAAAAAAATTATTGAAAATTATTTCCGATAGATGGCAAGATGTGCCATCAAGTCACCATGTTCGATATATGGTTTACTCTCCTGACCCAAATGTACATTCAATGCTTGACATTTCTTTTTCTCTCTAAAAAAAAATAAGAGAGAGAGATAAAAAGTGTAATAAAATAAAATAAAATAAAAAAAAAAACGCAAGAATGAATCGATGGAAGAGCGTTCCCCGCGCAATAATCATACCCACTGGGTTGCCAAAATATATATTCTTAAAAAAAGTTTTAAATTATTAAATATATTTAAAGAAAATAAAAATAAACATAAATATTTGTTATAATAATTTTTAAATTAAATTATTTCAATTTAAATAATTATATTTTTAAATATTTACTCATGTAAATATACTCAAATCAAGGATCTAATTTGCTTTGTGATTTTTTTAATCTTTTGACGTTGTTGTTGTCTATATTTTATTTTTTTATTTTTTATTTATATACATGGTGGAGGAACACAGTGTTATCAAATTCAAATAATTCAATTTGAATGATATGTTTATGTTGTTGAACAGTTGAAATTTATATTTAACGTTGTTTAATATCAACAATATGCTCCAAGAATCAAAAACACCGAAAACAACATCAACAACTACTACAATAGCAACAACAACAACAGCAGCAACTACAACAACAGAAGCAGTACAAACAGCTACAACAACAACATCAACAACAACAGCAACTACAATCGCAACCACCACCACTACTACTGGAGGAATAAGTGGTGTAGCAACACAAGGTGCTTCTGTAAGAACTCATACACGACGAATAACAGGAAATGGCTGTTCAAGAAGGTAAATTACAATTTTGTTTATTTATTTGTTTTGGTACAATATTTGTAAACACTGACATGTGTGCCAAAAAATAAAAAAAATGTGCTTCAATTTATTTGTTTTCTATTTTTTTTTTTATGTTCTATTTTTACTGAAGAAGAATCTATATTTAATTTAATTTGTTTACATATAGATCTGATAGAACTTATATGGGACCAACATCTGATTTAATTGTCAATGATTTTGATGATGAAAGAACTCTGGATGAAGAAGAAGCTATGGAAGGAAGTGAAGATTCTCATAATGAATTATCAAATTTACAAAAGGTATACCTATTATTAATTAAAATTAATTTCATTTATTTTTAATAAATAATTATTTACAGGAAGGTGATATGCCACTTAATGAATTATTAGCAAAATATGGATACAGTAATTCAGCTGAAAATTCAAATAGTTCAGATCAATTAATAATACGTGATGGTGATGATAATCCAACTGATATTGCTGAAAAAATAGATAATGAAGTTGAAGATTATGAAGATGAAGATGAGGATGAATTTGATGATGATGATTCACAACCAAGTTTACGTCAATTTTATTCTGAAATGGTTAAAGAAAAAGAAGCTGAAATAAGTGGTAAATCATTGACAATTAATGAAAATGATAAAAATAATAGTGATTTAATTGATAAAACATCAATTAATGATATTGATAATATTAATAATGGAATCAATCAAGATATTGCAGCAGATGATGATATGAATTATGAGGATGAAGATGAGGATGATGATAGTGAGGATAGTGAAAGTATTGGTGTTCCAGGTACAGCTGGTGTTCCTAATGTTGCTGAAATTAGTAGTGTTGGTGGTGTTGGTGTTACTAATGTCATTGGTATTGAAAATGTTGGTGATAATAATACTAATACTAATAATAATAGTAATAATAATAATAATAATAATGGTAGTAATAGTGGTGGTGGAGGAGGTGGTGGATCATCAAGATTATTACGTAGTGTATCACGTCCACAAAGTGAAGAAGAAGATGATGATTGTGATTATAGTCCAGATGATGAAGAATGGAAAAAAACAATAATGGTTGGTAGTGATTATCAAGCATCAATACCAGAAGGACTTTGTCGTTATGATGATGCATTACCATATGAAAATGAAGACAAAATATTATGGAATCCGAGTTTTATGTCAGAAAATGAAACTGAAGAATTTTTAGATAGAGCACAATTACCTGGTAATAAAAGTACATCATTACCTGGTGGTAATCATGTTAGAGATGATGAACAAGCACTTTATCTTTTACTACAATGTGGTTATAATTTAGAAGAAGCATTAAGACGTAGAAGAATGAATGTATTACCACCAACTGATGCAATTAGTCTATGGTCTGAAGAAGAATGTCATAATTTTGAATCTGGCTTAAGAGTTTATGGCAAGGATTTTCATCTTATACAAAAAAATAAAGTAACTATAAAATTTATATACTTGTTTATTATTTAAAAACAAAAAAAAAACAAATAATTATTTATTTATTTATTTATTTATTTATTTATTTATTTATTTATTTATTTATTTATTTATTTATTTATTTATTCATACAAGGTAAGAACGAGATCAGTTGGTGAACTTGTACAATTTTATTATTTATGGAAAAAAACTGAAAGACATGATATATTTACTTACAAAGCACGTATGGAAAAAAAAAAATATGCATTACATCCTGGTATCACGTAAGTATTTAAAAAATATTTATATTAAATATTATAATATATTATAATATTAATAATTATTATTTTATTTGCAAAGCAGAGACTATATGGATAGATTTCTTGAAGAACAAGAGGGTGTACGTGATCGTAGTAGTTCACCAAATGTAAATTATTTATTACATGGTGATGCTAAAAGACAACGTACAAATATAACAAATAATCATGAAGGTAAATCATCAGTTGAATCATGGGATACAACAACTGGTGATCCTGTTAGTGATATTGGTACTGGTGAATTATCACAAAATATGGTAACAACAAATTCACCAACATCAATTCTTCCACCTCCTCCACCACCTCCACCACCAGCTATTTCTTCTACTCAATCATCTCAATCACTTTCTTCACAACCAACAATACCTAACAATGAACCACCAAGTAATTCACCATTATTTTTAAATTCAACTGGACAAAATACTAATTTAATAAATCATTCACATGATAATTCAATAAAAGAATCATCAACGACTATTGATGATTCTGTATCACATTTACCCCCTTAGCATTCCTATTTAAAAATTAAAAAAAATATTATTAATATAAAAATTGTTGGACAGTCTATTTGGGCATACTACCTCCACATTTATTGCCATTATATTATTCACAAAAAAAAAAAAAAAAATTATATATTAGTTTCATCACAATTTATTAAACATGAAAATAATAATTTAAAAAAAAAAAAAAGTTTCATTAATCATTGTTGATAATAATGTTGTCCCATGTACTTGTCTCAATCATTAAATTTTATTCTGCAACTTTTAAATATTGTTAACTATATAATAATACTAATATATATTAATTAATGATAAAATAATTTTTTAAAAAACATCAAGCTAATTATACAATCCAGGCATGAATGATTGAAAAAATGTGTAAAAAAAAAAAAAAAAGTTTTGAAAAGATAAAAAATCATAATATGCATATGTATCTATATGCTTTTTAGTACTTTGAATTATATTTTTCTACTTTAAATCGTAAAATATATATATATATAAAATAAAAATAAATAAATAAATATTATTATTATTATTATTATTATTATCATTATAGAATTATAGAATTTTTTTTTTTTGTAGCACAATAAATCGAGCTATAAGTGCATTGAATAATGTGAAATAAAAAATGTTTTAACAAAAAAAAAAAAAAAAAAGCAGTGTGTTTTAATTAATTGAATGTTTTTATTTTTAAATTTAATTTGTTATAATTGTAAAAAACAATATTTATTATTAGATTTATTATTATAATTAATTATTCAAATTGTGCTGAATCAAGTGATTCTAATGTTGATTTAAATGTTTTAGCAACAAGTGAAAGAAATTTAATAGATTTTTCTGGTATATCAAAACATCCAGTTGTTATTGGATTATCATTTAATCTTGATTCTTTTTTAATTGACAAATCATCACGTCTTATAATATCACCAGGATTATGATCAATTGTACCAACAGGTACTTTATCAATTTTTGAATTTTCACTTAATCTTGCTCTTAATTGAAGATATTTTTTATCAATTGGTTTAACTTTTATTATTGACGTATCATTTATTAATGAACCTTCAATATTCCAATCATTTAATACAGATGTTTTTTGTTCAAGAAAATCAAAAAATACAGCAATTTCATTAGCTGTTTCACGTACAATTAATTGACGATCTCTCAATGCAAGTCTTGGACTTTTAATACCTTCTAATGTTTGACAAAGTACAAGTATTAAATTAATTTCTAATGCTAATCTTGAATTATTTTTATCCATTGTTGAAAACCATGGATTTGTATCAATACGTTCATTTTTATTATATGTTATTGTTTGATTAGCAGTACCACCACCACCACCACCACCACCAGTACCAGTACCAGTACCGCCAGCACCACATTGTGATTGATTATTACCATGTCTATTAGTATGATGTCCAAATGGTGTTGCTTTTGATAATATTGTATTTTCACAAATAAGTGGATCATATGGACGACGAAGTAAACGTGGATTACCTAATACTTCTGGTCCAGATATAAAACTTGACATTTCAGAATTTAATGGTCTACCAATATTAAATATTGTGCGTAAATCTTTTGGATTAATTTTTCTTGGATTATCTGGTGTTGCTCTTTCCCATTCACGTTTTGCTGAATCCATATTATTTTTTGTTGGTGTTGTTATTAATGATGTTGTTGTTGTTGTTGTTGATGTTGAATCAATTGATAAATGTGCATTTAATGCTTGAGTAAATAATTGTGTTGATGATATTATTGTTCCAAATGTTAAACTTGGACCAGAACACATTGACATTTGTGGTGGTCCAAAATTCATTTCAGCTAATGGTGTATGCCAAAAATTTTGTGTATATATTGTATCAACAAGTGCATTTAAATGTGGTGAAAATCTAACAAAACATTGTGCACACCACCAATTAACAATGATTAATTTATTAACTAATAATTTAAGTTCATTACTTGGAAGTTTTTCATCACAAAAATGTAAATCTTCAGCACTTTCAACAGTAACACCATCAATTATAAATTTAAGTATACGTGGACGTAATAATAAATTAACAGTACTATCATAAATTAAATACATACATTTCATTAAACCTTCTCTTACACTTGGTTGTATAAAATCCCATACTTGTGGTTGTGTTGTTAATGCTGATATTAAACCAACAAGTGATTGCACTAAATCACATGCTAATAAATCAGCAGTATGACGTAATAATGTTGCAATTTCAGTTAATTGATATTCATGTGAACCAAGAAATAATATAATTGGTGTTAAATGTGTTGGTGGTATTGTTGGTTGATTTGATGAAAATCCAGTTGTTACTAAACCAGTTAAAAATTCTAATCCTAATGTATAAATTTTCCACCAATCTTGACAACGCCAATTATCATTATTTGTACTATCATCATATAATGATGCAAGCATACTATTACCCAAACTTGATGGTGGTATTAGACCAAGCCATAATTTTGCAATTGATTCTTCATCATCAATTGGTCTTGGTGATGGATTATAATATGGTAATCTAGCAATTGTACCTAAAAATTCTAATGCTGCACGACTAAAACTAGCATATTGATGATATTGAATTGTATCATTAAGACAATTCATTAATTCTGGTACCATTTGACGTAAATGTAAACATGCTGATCTATTACCAAATTTTGATGTATTATTATTGTTATTATAATTAAAATTATTATTACATCTTAATAATTGTGTAACCATACATATTGTTAATGTTGCTGGTGTACATACTTGATATGATTTTAATGAATTAATTGATTTACTATCAAGTACATCATGTTCATCTTCATTATTATTTTTAAAATTAATTTTTTGATTTTTTTTAACTGTTTCACGAAGTTTACGTAATTCAATATTTGATAATAAACAAGAATGTACAATTAAATATTCTAAATGACCTTTATCATTTGATATTGAATCTTTAACTAATTGTATACAACCAAGAATAAGTGATACTAATATTCTACGTAAAAATATACCATATGATGAATAAGAATGAAATACATCTTCCATTAATTGTACAATAATTGATATAAAATTAATTGGATTATCAATACATTTTAATTGCCATGATGTTACTATTCTTAATGCCAATGATGCTAATAACATTGTTATTTTAGCATCATTAATATTTTTAGTACGTTTTATTCTTGATGATAATGATTCAAGTGTTAATTTTGTCATTAATTGAATTTTAATTGGTTGCATTTTATTCATTAATTCATTTGATATTTTTGGATCAGTAAGTGTTACAATAAAATTATACCATGCTTCAATATTTGCTTCATATAATGGTGTTTCAATTGACATATTATTATCATTATCATTATCATCATCTTTTTTTTTTTCATTATTAATATCAAGTCTATTTATTGAATTTTCAATTTGTTGTGGTGTAGTTTTTAATATATATTCAATAATATTATTCCAATGATTATCATTTAATAATAATTTTTCTAAATTTTTTATAAAATCATTTTCTGATGATGATGATAATGATAATGATGATGATTCAAATAATTCTAATGTTATAATATCAATTAAATGTGCATAACCACGTGAACCTTCTACTAATGAACGAAATAATGGTGAAAATATTTGTGTCCAAAAATTATCTCTTTTTCTAAAATAATTAACAAGTATAACATTTCTATTATACCACATTGATCTTAATAAATTCATAGTATTATCATATAAACGATCTTCAACAATTTTTTTTTCATCATATATACGTTTTAAATATAATATTAAAAATTGACTACAACCTTCAGTTAAAAATTGATCTGGTGGTCTTGGAAATATACGATTTTGTTCAGCTTTATGCATAATATTAAATAATGCTTCAGTTAAACCTGGTTGTCGTTCAAGACATACAGCAACAAGTTCAAGTATAGCAACTTTAACATCAACTGAACATGTTGGTGACATTAATCTTGATGCAAATGTACCTCTTATTTTAGTACCATCCATTCCCATACATACTAATAATGACATTGAAAAACCATGTGCAAATTTTTTTAATAATCTAACAGCCATTGCTTGTAATGATGGACTAAATTCAACATATAAATAATCAACAATTGTTGGTACAATTAATAATGCATTTGGTAATGATGGTGATGTATATAATGCAATTTCAAGTGGTGATCTTTCATCATGTGTTAAACCCAAATTATTTCTAAACATTAATAATCTATTAACTAATGATAATGCTAATTGTACACTTTTAATAATTTTAAAACCTTTACCACTTATCCAATCAATTTCATTCATCATTTTTTGACGTAAATTTTTTTCACCAGTTCTTATTAATTTTAATAATGCATGTCTTGGTTCTAAATATAATAAACTATATGCAACAACAAGTTGTAATTTTTTTCTTGGTTCATTATTTAATAAATTAACATCTAATACACGATGTATACAAAACATTGATTTAAGCCATATATCAATTCTTTCTGATTCTGATGAAAAATACCATGAATCTAATTTTGGTAATACACCTTGTAATATAAATACCATACCTGGTATTTCAACATTTTCCATCATTTCAATATTATGTTTAACTAATAAATAATTTAATAATGTATCAAGATATGCATTTAATATTGGATATTTATGTTCAATTGTTTCAATACCAGATAACCATGAACCAATAAGACCACCATCAAATGATACTGCTCTTGCTAATTCTTTAGTATCTTGATAAAAATTATTAAATTTTGGATAAACACCAACTCTCATTTTAGTAAATATTTCATCTGGATAATGTAATACAAGTCTTGATGTTATTTTAAAACATGATGTTACAATATTATATAAACCTCTTGGTAATACTGCATATGAAAAACGATTTATTATTTCTAAACATAAATAATCTGTTGGTATTATCATACTTTGTGGTATATCAACATTTGCAACAAGTATTGCATCTAATAATTCAAAACCTTTTGTTATATTATCAATTAATATTTTTTCATAATCACCAATATTATTTAATCCCATACCAGTATGCATAAATAATTGTTCAATTTTATGATGAAATGCATCACCATATCTTGAATTTATTTTCCAATGTATTATTTCATCACCATTATCATTAATATCAATTATTATTTTTTTACAATCATTTGGTATACTAAAATTATTATGATGTAATGTACAATCTTTTTCATATGGACGATATGTTGTTGATGTTGTTGTTGTATTTGTATTTGTATTATAATTTTTTGGTACTTTTAATGTTATTGTTTTTAAATTTTCTAATTTATCAACAATTTTTTTAGCACTTAATTTTGATGCTAATGCTAAACCAGTTGATATTATTGTTAATGGTTCAAAACGATAAGGAAATAAAAATGTTGCACGATGAAAAAATGGCCAAAGACCATTTTCTTCATTTTTATCATTCCAAAAATCAAGTGCAATATCTGGTGAACGTAATACTAATGATACTGTTTCAAATATACCATTAAATTCACATATTTTATCAACATCAATAAATGTACAAAGTAATGATATTAAATTATATATACTTGTTTGTACAACTTTTGCATAATATGTATTTGAATTTATCATTTCACTATCAAGAATTGTTTTTAATGTATCAAATACATTTAATTGTACAGCTTTCATACCAAATGCTCTATAAAGATTTAATAATTCTGAATTATCAGGTTCAATTGCAAAATTAACAAGCATCCATGATAATAATAATGGTCCATCTTCAATTGAACTATCACGTAAACATTTATGTTCAAATATATCTTGCATACTTGATCTAATATTAAGTATCCATTTTTCAATTTTATCAAAATCATTTGTATTATTATTATTATTATTATTATTAGTATTGTTTGATTGTTTTTTAATATCTAATAATACAATAAATAATGCTGATTGACATTGACGTATTTCTTCAAGTTTATGTGATATTGTTTTTTTATCTTCATGATTTTTAGAACTTGATAAACGTCTTGGTTCACCACAAATACTACTATATATTTTTTCAAAATTATCAAGTTTTGTTGTATCAATAATCATTGTTATAATATGTAATAATTCACGCATTTCAATAAGACTATTATTATATAATTTATGTAAATGTTCATCTGTTAATAAATGACTTCTATTATTTGTATTTGTATATTTTAAACAATCAATTTGTTCAAGTGATGATTCTAATAAATTATTAAATGTATTTTTTTCAAAAAAACATTTAAATTCATTATTATATGGATGTTTTAAATTATCTTTATATTCAATCATTAATTTTAAACATTTTATCATTGTTATTCTTTCAGAATAATAAAAATTCCATATATCATCAATTATTTGTTTTATTGATGTTGAATCAGCAAGTTGAGCAGCAAATGTTTCAGCAGAATGACGATATTCATAAAACATATAATTTACTGTTAAATCCCAAGCAATTGTAGCATCTATATTTAATAATGGTGCAAGTTTTGATATTAAATCAAACATACGAGGTGGTGGATTTGTTTTTTCAAATTTTTTAAGTGTTTCTTCAGTAAATTTTTTAAAAAAATTCAAGCCATTTTTTAATAAATCAGTGGCATTATTTATTTCATGACTTACAAGGTCCTTTTCACAACGGCATGTTGTACCTGATATTACTGACCACAAGCCCTTGCAATATCTATAATTTATAAATATCAAATAAACATTAAAAAATACATCAATACCTATAATTTTTCTGTTTTTTTTTTTTTATATTATATTAGATAAAAATATTAATTTATAGGTATACTTACGGCAAATCTCCTAATGATTCAATCTGCATCTTTTTTATTTTTTTATAATTTTTATTTTAATAAACAATATGATAGATTCACATTGACATTTTTTTAATGCTCAATGATTTAAACACAATGTAGTTAGGTTAGGTTATTAACGTACAAAATAATATAAATAAAAAAAAAAAAAATTTTTTGTCTCTCTTTCTCTCTCCTGCCAAATAACAGTCGATAATGTACCGGTGGAATGATTTTTATTATTATAAATATATATACAATATTATGTATATATTGAAAAATCAACGTCGATCAAGTGTAATTAAACTAAAATTATATAACATATTGATAATATATTGATCATTATATATTTGCCTAATAAAAATTCAAAACTTTTTGAAAATTATACCTATAATTGTTAATACTTATTAAATAATAAAAATATAAATAAATAAATTCATTAAGTCATTTTAGAATGTTTATTTTTTATTTAAACATAAAATTATATAGAAATTAAATAATAATGTTGAAATTGATATAAAAGTAAATTTTACTTTTTTTAAATCATAATTATTAGTTGAATTGTTGTAAAACAAATATTAAATTAATATATGTGTATTAAATTAATATACATATATAGTGTAATGCTATAATTAGATTGAAAAATGATAATAATTACTTTTTTTTTTTTTTATTAAAGTAAAAAATTTGAATTGCAAATAATAATTAATGTTTACGCCTTTTATCCCGATCATCTCGTCGTTGATCTCTGTCATCTTTACGTTTTGATGACGTAGAAGATGATGATGTTGATGATGTTGTAGCAGGTGTTGCTGTTGTTGATGTTGAACCACTTGCACGTTTGGCCTGTTTTAAAAACCGATCCAAACCAAATGGATCTTCAGCATCTTTTTCAAATTGTACTGGACCAGTTCTTACAACAGAACGATCAGTACCACTAAATTCTTTATCAGGAACAAATTTATTTGTTTTAACTAATTTTTCTAAATCATCACCATAATTATCTTTATCAATATTTTTACTTGGACGATATATTTGTGATCCAATTGCATTTGTATCTCTCCATGGTTTATCATAAACATTATACTCATCATCATGACCATAACCAGAATCCATACCCTTTGATGTATTAAATAATCTTTGATCAAATTGTGCTTCTCCATTATTTGATATATTTTTAGCAGGCATACCCAATGCAATTTGTTCACTAATATCTCTTTCACGTTCTCTTTGAAGTCTTGTTCTTTTATCAGGTGCAGCACGTGATAGATTTCTATCTCTAGCTCTATCTTTATGTCTTTCTTGTCTAAGTTGATCTCTTTCACGTAATTCTTCTGCTTTATCAAGAGCAGCAGCTGTTTTAATACCAGCTCTTTCATCTCTTGTTTTTTGTGCCATTTGACGTAAATCTTCTTCTCTTTTTTCTTTTTCTATTTGAGCTTTTTTCTTTTCATGTTGTGCTCTTGCTTCAACATTTTCTCTTGCTTTTCTATCAGCAATATACATTGATTCAGCAAATTTAGCAAAATTTTCATTAATATGAACTTGTTGAAGACCACGACCATCAGCAGCAAGACGTTTATCAAGTGGTATTGTATAACCTTTTGTATTTTTCCAATTACTAATACATGGTGGTATTTTCCATTCTTTTTGTTCTTTAACAGTAACTTTACGTGTTGGTGAATGTAATACTGGTGCTGGTGGTGATGGTGGACCACGTGGTATTTTTTTATTTATTTTAAATTTTGGTGGTTCAATTGGATCAACTTGTGCTTCAACCATTCTTATAACACGTTGTTTAGCACCAGAATTATATGATTGACCTTGTTGTGATGGTGTATAACGTATATATTGTGCTGGTCCTAATTTTTCAGCACAACGTACTGGCATTGCTGCTGCAATTTTTGATGATGTTATTTTTTCTAATGCTTTTCTTGTACGTTCAGTTATTTCTTCAATTTCTTCTTCAGATGGACGTTGAAGTGATGGATCATTTTCATTTGTTATTTCAGATGGTAATAAATCAGTTAATTTACTATATACGATTTTATCTTTTGAATGACCTTGACGTGCAAGTAAATCATATTTTACTTTTCCATGTGCATCTAATTGAACAGCCAATGCATTACTTGTTGATTCTCTTCCTTTGAGACCCATATCAAGAGGATATTGAGCAACATGAATTTCAGGAAATGCACCACCATCTTCAAAGTCTTCATTTGTACGTGGTATCCAACCTTTTCTTTGTCCATATGGAGGAGCTGATATAACTGCTTTTACTAATGCTGATGCTGGTCTTTGACGAAGTTTAAGCTCACGAGCTTCATCTTCTCTGTCCCAAACTACTTGGCTTGGAGCAGGTAATAAACTACAATAAAAAAATAAAAAACAAAAAAACAATAATTAAAAAAAGCTGTTGGTATACTTGACGATGATAATGTATATGCTCAAGGTTATTCAACTAAATTGAATAGTTTGGCTATTTGTGTTTGTTTTTTAAATTTATAGTAAATTTATATTAATACTTGAAGCATAATAAATCAAAACCTAACCAAAAATACAAAAAAAAAACAACCCTAAATTTACTCAAAATCAAAAAAAAAAAAAACAAATACAAATTGCCTTATTCTAAATTAAATAATGATAATAATAATAATAATAATAATAATAATAATAATAATAATAATAATAATTATTATTATTATTATTATTATAATTATATAAAGTGTTAATATTAATAAATAAATAAACAAAATACTTTATTTACCTTGTTAACGACATTTTGTTGATAAGAATTGATAAGTAAGATCATTAGCTATTTAATGCAATGTTGAAATCCAAAAGTGATACAAAATAACACTATGGTTTATTAATAAACACGTTTTCAAGCATTCACTAAGTAATTTCTTGTTTTTGTTTTTTAATATTAATCAACCACTTTAGATTAATTCAATTATTTAATTAATTTATCAAACTATGTATTTGTTAATTATTTATTATTAATAACAATAACCAACAAACAAATGTCTGTAAATGTCAGCAAACGATGAAAATGGCTTGCATGATTGCCAGTGATCACACACGCACACAAGATGAGAAAAATGAAATCATTAAAGAGAGAACCTAGAGTGAGAATTGTAAAAAGCGCCTCTATTATCAACTTTTTGAAATAAAACAATGCTTTGTTGATAAAGTAGAACTTTTTAAATAAAATGGCTGCGCAAATTTTTTTTATGCAAATAATATTGTTTATTATTGTTAATTTTTTTTTTTTTTCATCTATTGATATAAGCTTATTTGATTAATGATTATATATTTATGGATTTTATTTCAATAATATTAGTAGAGTTAATATTTTCTGATTATTTATCTGATAAATAATTTATTTTTCAAATTTTTTTTCTTCAATTTTTTTTTGGGGTTAGGATTATTATTATTTATTGTCAAGTTTTATTATCTACATTATTTAACATTTATTTATATAGGTATACCTATTACAATAATACAATGTTATTAACAAATACCTTATTTAGAAATGGATGTCGATTATTTAATAATCAATTTAGAGTTTTTTGTTGTACAAAAAGAAATCAATTATTAAATAAATGTTTGATTAAAGAAAATAATTTATTTAAAACAAAACAACAAATGACAAGATTGTTGATTGATAGATCTTATTCAAATCAAACAGAACAAGATCAACAACAAGACAAAAACCAACAACAACAACAACAACGTGAACAAACACCGATTCGTTTACAACCTTTAGTAAATGATGAAATTCATTTAATGCCAAATTTTTTTGTTGCATTAAAAAGTTCATACTATTTACATGCTGTTTTAAGAGCTCAATTGGATAAAGATTTTTCAATGGTAGATTTTGTTGATGCTTCAAAACAGGTATATTTAAAAAAAAAAACAAAACTTTATATTATTATTTATTTTTTGTATTATTAATATATAAACTTTTTTATTTATAAAAAAAATAGGCTACTGAAGTTGTATCTGACTATTTATCAAAAGAAAATTATGAAGCACTTGAAGGTTTATTATCAAATAAAGCTATTAAAAATTTACGTGATAAAATAACAAGTTTATCAACAGAACAAAAAAATTTAATACCAATTGATAAACGTGATATTTATGGATATTTTCCATATAGAATTGAAGTTGTATATGAAGGAGAAGGAGGTAATAATTTTATACAATTTGTTTAATAATATAATAATATATAATATAATTTTTTTTTTATTTAGATAATCAAAGGACATTTGCTGAAATTACAGAAGTCTTTTATTCTTTAAGAGGATTATATGAACTTCACCAAAAAGGTGTTATGCCACCATTAACAATGGGTCTTATGCCAGAATATCAAGAAAAAATATATGTTTGTAATCTTAAATTTAGACGGGATTATACTGATGGTACTGATGCTCCTTGGATAATTGATATGTATAATCAATTTGCTCTAATTGCAATGGTAAATAAATTTTATTTTATTTCAATAATTAATTAAAAATTTAACAATAAATTAATTAATATATAAATTATTATTTCAGGATACTTAAATTTCTTTTTTATAACTATAAAAAAAAGTCCCAAAAAAAATAAAGAGATAATAAAAATGGTATATTAATTAAATAATTAAAAAATGTTTTTATTAAATTAATTTATTATAAAAGTTTAAGTATAGATGGTACATGTTCCATAATATCAATTTTTAATGCATCAATTGCTTTACCATTTTTTTCAATAGATATAACAAGTGGTCCTTTACTAATTTGTGGATTATGTACACGAAATTCACCATTTTTTGTGCTACGAAATAAATTATTTTTTTCAATTCGTATTAAATTATAAAGATTAATTGTTAAATTATCATCAATATCATTATCAATATTTAATTTAATTGAATTTAAAAATGGTTTAATATATTGTGATATTTTTAATTTAACATTAATATCACATGATTTAAAATTAATATTAATAATACTTGATTGAAAATTAATTAAATTATTTAATTTTAATATATTATTTGGTAATGTACCAGGATATATTGCATCAGTTAATCTATATGGTTTTGTTATTGTTAATGAAAACATTGGTATTTGATTTCTTTCTTTACCTTTAAACCATGTATCAATTGATTCACCAACTTTTTCAAATACTTTTTGTACTGGTATATCTTTTGTAATATATTTACATAAATGTGATACATAAAGACCAGTATTACTATTTTGACGTTCATAACTTGGTCTATAACTTGATGTTGAATATGCTTGTATTAAATTACGTAAATTTTTTTTACTTTTATATTCATTTATTTTTGGTATTTCATTATGTATATATGGATTAATTTCTTTTGGTGGTACTGTTTGACATGTATCAAGTATTATTATTAATAATGATGGATCATTTTTAATAATAATTGATAATAATTCACTTTCACATATTGCATGACAACGTAAATATGATTTTGGTGCATCAATTGGTAATATATAACTTTCTTGCATTTTAAAACCGTGACCAGAAAAATAAAATAAACCATAAATACCTTCATTTAATAAATTTGAAAATAATAATATTGAATTTTTAATTTGTTGATTTGTTAAATTATATAAACATATTACATTAAAACCAATATTTGTTAATAATTGTGATAATTTTATAACATCATTTTTTGGATTATTTAATTTATCATGATTATCATAATCTTCATTTGCAATTAATAATGCTATTTTAGCAATTGCTTTTTCACGTGAATATTTCATTATAATATTTGATTTATTTGTAAATATTTCATTAATATTATTTTTAATATGACAATAATATTTACCTTCATCATTTTCATTAAAATTATTTATAATTAATTTATTATTTATTTGATTAATTAATTTTGTATTATCACGATACCATTGATATGTTGGTTCTGGATGACTTTTAACATGACATATTAATTCAAGTTTATGATTTTTTTTAATTTCTAAATATGATAATGGTTGTATTTCAATTTTAATTGGGGTTGGTTTTATTATTAAATTTATTGATTCACTTATTTTTTCATCAATTTTATTATTATCACAATCAATTTGTTTTATTAAACAATTATATTTACCTTCTTGATTTATATTATTTATATCAATTATTAATTCATTATTATTTTCATTATTTAATATTTTATTTTTATGATACCATGTGTATAATGGTGGTGGTAAACCTTTTGCTTCACAATTTATCTTTAATTTTTTTCCCAAAGCAATTTTGATATTTGTGTTTGGATCATTTGGCTGTTTTATTATAATAAGTGGTTCTAAAAACAATAAAACATAATCATTATAATAACATTTTATTATATTAATATTAAATTTAATTTTTTTATTTACCTGGATGACGAAAAATTGACAAAGCCATAAGTAAATTACATTCTTCTAATAAATCACATAAAACACCAATATTACACAAACGTATATTTAATTCATCAAGTAATTTTTCAGCTGGTTTTTTATTTTCATTACTAAATATATCATTTTCCAATAATGATACCCATTTATTTCTAAATTAAGAAAAAAATATATATGTATTAAATAATTAATTTAATATTTAAAAAATTATTCCTATATGTTATTACAAACCCAAGAGATCCAATTTTAGCAACATGTTCAGCTAATTTAATCCAATTTGAATTTTTTTGTAGTTCATTAACAAGTTGTTTATAAATTAAAAATGGCATATGTTGGATAATTAATTTATCATTATACTTGTACATGATTGAATATATATTTTATTTATTTATAATAGCATTTTATTTTAATAAATATTTAATAAATAAATATTGATAAATTTAATAACACTCAACAAATGATTATATATTTTAACTGTCATACACTGTCATATATATACTTTGGTGACGTATGATATTATTTATATTAACAAAAATGAGATAATATAAAAACAGTGAGTATGAGGAAAAATTTTATCAAGGACATGATTCACATACAGCCATATCAATTGTGTAAATCATTAAATTTATCTTTAAAAAAATATTCTAATAACAAAAATAATATATATTATAATATTTTTAAATATACTCTATAATCTTAAATAAATAAATTTATAAATTAAAATATACATTTTAATTTTAAAATAACAATTAACAGAAAAAATATTAAAAATAACAAAATAATGTTATTTTTTTTTGTTCAAATATTCCCGCCTTTTAAGTTTATCAACAATCGGTAAAGTAGTTGGACAATGTCAGCCATCATTAATTGAGAAATGGTTTTAGGCGCTCTCTTACATTTTTTTTCATCGCAGTATGTCATCGTCGTGCGTGCTGTTAACTTGCTCTCTCTCTAAACAATAAAAAAAAAAAAAAAACAAAATAATAAATAAATTATATTATCTAACAGATAATAATAATAAATAATAAAATATATATAAACAATTTCAAAATAACAATTTACAGTGTTTTGTGTACGAATATTATCTCAAAAAAAAAAAACAAAACAAAATCAATATTCATAACAATATATCTATAGATAAAATTTTATCTAAAAAAATGAAGCAAAATAACAAATAATATCAACAAACATCTATGAAGAAAATTTATTATATTATTACCCCACATGGTTTGTGTCATGATAACAATTATTATTTCACAATTAAATAATAAATTTTGATAAAAAATCAAGATTATAAATATAAAAAAAAAAACAACAAACAAACAAACAAAAACTTTGTAAATAAATATTTTGCAAGTATTTGTATGCATGTATATACACAATTGGCCTCCTGTGGGCTTTCTCCTCTCTCTCATACATATATATATATATATATTTTAACTCTCTCTTTTATAAATTAGTTTTCTCTCGTGTATCGGGTTAGATGTTACAAAAGCCCAACCAATGGCTCCGAGTTTCTGCGCGATGCGCATGGCGCGCTGCGCCGCATAATCTTGCGTATCAGTGACCGTCAGTCAATCGCTAAGGCAGTGGTGTATACTGTAAAGAAAAAATAATAATAATAATAAATAACAATATATATACACACTGAAAATAAATCAGCTATAAACCTTGTCACTGACAAGGTTTGATACACCATCAAAAAATAAATAAATAAATAAACATAAAAGTATAAACAAAATACAAAAAAAAAAGTAAAAAAAATTGATATATTATTTACTCAATTATTTAAAAATGAAAATTTATTAATTATTAAAACAATGATTTGTTATTTTACATTGTTATAATGTAATATATATATATACTTATATTAAAACATAAAAAAAAGTATAATAATTTATTAATCAAAATAATATTATTCGATAAAACAGAGTACGGGAAGTGGGTTGCTTCGTTCATGTCTGTTTTTATTATTTTTTTTATTTTTTTTTTTTAATCTGAAATTTGTGGTTGTTGGTTGAGTGTATATAAAAAAAATAAGTGAAAAATAAGTGAAATAAACACGTTGAAATATAAATAAATAATTTTTTTAGTGACAAGGAATAAAGTGATTTAAAAAAATGTTGTTTTGTAAAAGTAATGATTTAAAAGTGTCTAGATTTTATAAAAGATGAAAGAGAGATAGATAAATATTACAAGTGAAAGAAAGAAAGAGAAAGAGAGAGCGAGAAAAAAAAAAAGACAAGTGGTAAAGGTGACCAAAAATATTGACCTCTTTGTTTACCTTATTAATATTATTTATTAAATTTATTAATAAAAATTAATAAAAAACCGGTATAATATTGTGTAAAAAAAAAAAAAAAAGATAAAAAATATATATATAAAAAAAATAACAAGTGTTTTTATTTATTATTTAAAAAAATTATATAAATAATTTATTTTTTTTTTTTTGTGTAATTAATTAAAAAATACAAGTGCATTTGTGTGTCAGTGTTGTGTCTGGTGCAGTTACTTGACATCATGGCGAATCCACGTAAATTCAGTGAAAAAATTGCCCTTCTTAACCAAAAACAGGCTGAGGAAACTGCTGCCTTTGAGGCAATTATGCGTGAAGTATCAGATGTAACAAGCAGAGTAAGATATAAACATATATTTTAATTAAAAATAAGAAAAATTTTTTAATATTTATTATTATAAATTATATTATCATATACATACAAATGCTGCACAATTTTTATTATTATTATTATCATTATTAAACTATTGTTTATGAAAAAACAAATGCATTTAAATATAATAAACATGGACATACAAAGGTAAAGATTGTTGTAATAAAAATAATAATAATAAAAAATTTTAAAAAATATGAAATAAATAAAACGATGCACCAAAATGAGTAGAACGTAAACATACGTGAACGCCCTGACTTGTACATACTTACACTTCCTTGTGTATATTTTAAGAGATGAAATTTTACGTGTATTAAATGACAGAGAAAAAGATATATAATTTTCTTATGTTTCATTTTGGTATTTTTTTTTTTTTTATTTTTTTGTATATGCAGCTGCATATATATATTTAAACTCAGGCATATACGTATTTAAATTCCACATGTATTTAGTCAAAAAAATAAAAAGTAATTTTCATTTTATATATATTTTCTTTTTAACTAATTTTGGATAGAAAATAATTTTAAATTAATATATAAAGTATAAAAAAAATATAATAGAATAACATCAACACATGTGATTAAATAATTATTGCGCGGGAAATTTTTACAAGCTTGATAATAATATAAATTAATTTTTTTTTTTTTTTTAAATAAAAATTACATTATGATTTTCTTTATTTTAAATTTTAATAACAAGTAAATTTAGATTGAATTTTTTATAATAATGACAAGCAACATAAGGTGGGAAAGAAAAAAAAATATATACATAAAAAAAAGTGGGTTGTGAAAAAGAAGAAAAAAAAAAAATGTATATAAGTATATACTTATATGAAAATACTCAATTTATATTTGAAATTTTTGAATACTGTTTTACTTAGCATAAGATACCAGACACACATTTTGATGGATGTAATATATTTTTTTTGTTTGTTATCTTTGTTTTTAGTTAAATATTGTTTTATTATTTTTTCTATTTTATTTAAATAGAAATAAAATTTAATAATATTATTTAAATGACAATTTTATATATATTTTACTTTGGATTAATTATTATTGTACTATATATATAATAAATATTTATTTTTTTCTTAAAAAAATTCTTTGCTCAAGTGTATTGTAAAATAAACATTTGTATATTTTAAAAAGTTTATTTATTATAGCTTGTCGGATAATAAAAAAAAAAAAAAAATACCAAGACCAGGTAGTCATATATGAACGTGTAAAAATTTAGTATTTTTTTTTTAAATATTATTTTTTATTTCGTTATTATATTTTTGATAATAAATATTTATATAAAGAAACGTTAAAAAAATTTTTTTCTTTTGAAATATTATAAAATAGATTACATAGATAATTTTTTTTAATGAAAAAAATAATAATAATTTTAACGGTAAATATTTTTTCGATTAAATTTTTCGATTTCTACATCAGAATTTTTGGAGTACCGTTAGTTTCGGCTACATCGATAAATATATATTATTAATATTTAAAAAAATAAAATAAAATATAATATAATTTTATGATTATTATAAATATTTGTTTATTATTTTTTTATTTTTTTATTTTATGTTATCAAGAGCAAGTGAGTCTTTAAAAATTGTGTTTATATAATGTATCAAAGTTTTTTTTATCAATAATCAATTGTAATAAAAAAAAAAAAACATTATAATTAATTTAAAGTATAAATTTAAAAAATTTATGTTTCTACATAAACACACACCTATATTGCACAATAAAAATTAAAAAAAAAAAAAAAAAAACCATAAGGGGGTTTTGACAAATGGACGTATTTGATGCACTTGCTTAGGTGGCGTCAGCAGGAAGTTCAGTTGGGGCAAGTCCCACTGGTACCTGTGGTGTTATTGAGGCCCCATTATCAGTTAAAAGTGCTGGTGCAAGTCCTCCACAATCAAGTGACAGCAAACATCTTCATATTAACCTTGGCAATCAATTCAGGGGTGGTGGTTCATTGCCAAATGTTAACAACACTATTACAAATCGAGATACAACAAATGATTCTACTTCAAATACTGCTGCAATACATTCTATTGATCTTAAGGTACAAGTCAATATAATGTCAGTGCTTTATGCTTTATAGAAAAAAAAAAAAAAAAAAAGATTATTAAATTATTAATTTTTTTTAATTAGTTTATTATATAATTTTTATTTTGCTATTCTTATGTTGTTGTTGTTATCTTGTTAGTTAGATATATTGTAGTTAATTTGAAGTAGCATGCAACAATTTTAGTGTTCACAAAAAAAAAAATTAAAAAAAATAAAAAGTTATTTTAAAAAGCACTTGTTCGTTTAATTTTATTTTTCTTATCACAATATATTATCGATAAAGCTTTAATACTCAATTTTTGTTATGTAGTTTTATCGTTGTTGTTGATGTTGTCAGATATATATTTTAATTTAATTTTTTTTTTTTTTTGTTTATTTATTCAAACATGTCATGTTATACTAAAATTTAAATTATCAGTATATAAATACAATGATAATGAATTATTAAATATTAAAAATAAAAATTAATAAATTATTTAAATTATATAAAAACAAATAAAAAGATATGATAATAATAATAAGATTATTTTTATTATATTTTTTAATAATTATAATTTATTTACTTAAATTTATACCTGTGTAGATAAAGAAATACCCAATAGGCAAGTTAATTAGTTTGTTCTGAGCTTGTCTAATTAATTATTTGATACATCAATAAATATACTTGATATATATATTTATATTATCATTTATCTTCAAATTTATCATCAAAAAAAAATTTTTTTTCTTTTAAATATTATCTCAAAATTTATTAACAAATTTATATATTTTAATAATAATTTTTATTAATTTTTTTTAAACTATAAAATTTATCATTAAATTTTTTTTATAATTATCATGATGATTTCCATATTGATGTTTTTTTTTTTTAATATTTTTTGAATTATTCATCTGCTGGTTTATTTGCCAAATTTTTATATTTTTTTTTTGTCTCGTTTTTTATAATTATTATTTTTTTAAATATATACAGTTTTTTTTGTTATTATCTCATATCATAAACCACATCTTAAAAAAAATAAAATTAATTTATTACTCATTTATAATCATTAAATAATAATAATAATAAAAAAATATACATAATATAAAATAATAATGATAATATAGTTACATCAGGTCTTGTTGTCTGTACACATTTTCCAATGTTGAAAACTTTATCGCAATTATCAGTACCAGCTTTAAATTAATAAATAATATAAATAAAAATATATATATGATATAATTTTGTTTATCAATATTATTAATAATTATTTTACTAACTTTGTGCTGAACATTTATTTAAAAGATCACGTCCAACATCTTGTATACTTTCTGGGAACATTCCAACCAACATTTCAACTTCAAGTTCACCATCTTCGTCAATCTTTATTAATAAAATAAAATATATATATATATATATATAATATAAAATTAAATTTTATATATAATATTAATTTTTAATTTTAATTATATTACAACAATATATATACTTACAACACCAAATGTTTCAAACAAACAATGCATATAACAAGTTAATGCTCTATCATTAACTAATACTCCTTCATTAACCTGATCAATAAGTGCTGTAAAATTAAATTTAATATTATTATTAAATATTAAATTAACAATTTATAATTAATATTTAATTTTACCCTCTGTTGTTCCATGTAAACCCATGCATTTTGCTTTATCATCAGCTACCATAGCAATCATATCAGGAGTTATAAAATCAGGCAACTTTAAAATTTAAAAAAAAAAAAAAATACAATTATCAATTTATAAATAATTTTATCAATAATAAATTTATATTTACTTTAGCAGTGATAAAAACTGTTTGCAATAATATACCAAAAATTATATATTTAAATATACAAATTGCCATTTTTTTTTTTTTTTTTTGTCACAAAATAAAATTATATAAAATTTTAATTAATTAAATGCACTGAATATTAAATAATAAAAAATTAAATTAAATTAATTAAATTATCAAGTAGTCTTGCTTTAGTAACGTCTCGTGCACAAATATAATTTTTTTTTGCTGATGTAAGGATTATAAAGAAACAAGTAGACGGGATGTAGGCGTATTTATATATTTTTTTTTTCGTAAATTGTTAGAGCTTAGTTATTTTTTTAGATTATTCATTTCCTAGATATTTTAATGTCTGTCGATCATTTTTTTTTTTTTTTTTTTTTTTTTTGTTTCAAATTACTAGTTTGATAATTATATTTTCATTATTAAAAATTACCATCTAATAAACAAAAATTATTTTTAAAATATTATGTATTTTGATGTTTTTCTGACATTTATTATAAATATTTTTACCCCTGACCTTCATTGTATCCTGTTTAAATTACTAACAATTATTTATTATTTTTTTTTTTTTTTTCAATTTTAATTTCTTATTCTCATTGTTGTGTGTATTATTGTAATTTAAATTTTCATACTAATAATTATTTATTTTTTTTTAATCTATTTTATAGTTCAAAGTTTCATTAAAATATTAAAATAATAACTAAACAAATTACATGTTTTTATAATTTTTTTTTTTTTAATTAAATTAATTAATTTTTAATATTTTTTTCTTATTTTGTTATTTTTGAATAAATTGTAAAAAAGTATATAATTGTTGTGTAATTTGAATTACATGACAACAATAAAACTGACAAAAAAAAATTTTTTTTTTCAATATATACCCTTAACAAAAATAATACAATAAAGTTTTTAAAAATATATATTTCAATTTTGTTATTATCCATTTAAAAAGTGACATATATCAATCTTTGTTTAACCTTCATAAACAAACATGCCTTTTATCATGACATTCATTTATTATTCATTACAATAAAAATAATTAAATAACAAATTTATTTTAAACACCCCAATCACACGTGGGGGTATACTTACTTCATTTTTTATAATTATAATAAAATTTTTTCAAGTAATTTTAAATAAATTCATTCAATACATCATTAAATTTATTATAATAAATATTATTATTGTTTTTTTAAATTTATCAATAATAATTTTTAATTATTTAAAATTTAATAAATAAATAAATAAAAAACAAAAGTTTATATATAAAAAAAGCTTCATGCGGATATGACCGAGTTTACATTTACCTGAATGAGACTCTAGGCCACCAGCTGAAAGAGAACTTGATATATGTGTATGTGTTGAAGGGGTTGAAGGGGTTAAAGGGGTTGAATATATGAAAAAGGCAAGTTTTGTATTTAAAAAAAAAAATATTAAAAGCTCGATAATAAAATAAATTTATTTTTATAAAAAATTAATAATAATTGAAGTTATACAGAAAAAATCCAATTTTTTTTTTTGTTTAAAAATGAAAATTTTTAGAGAAAAATGATATGTATTGCAGGCATTTTGTTGATGACATATATATATTATTTTTATATGAATATTGGTGTGTTGAATCAATTGAGGGAGAGGGTTGTTAAAGAGTACTGAGGGGAATGAGTATTGATCGTAACTGCGGGTGTACTTATATATATATTTGCTTGTTCCGGGCGCGTGCTACATGTCGCTGCATCCTGCTGCAACTATACTCAAAATATATTTACAAATATTTATTAAAAAATTTAACATTAAAATATTATTATTTCATTTAAAAAAAATATACATATAAATATTTTAATTAAAAAAAAATAATTAATTTATTTTTATTATGTTTTTTTTTATTATATTTGAAAAAAAATTATTTATTTTGAGTATTAATGCATTATGCAATTATATTTGCATTTTTATTTTGATATAATTTTAATTTTTTTATTTTATTTTATCTTATAAATCTATTTTTGTATATGATGATTAATAAAATTGACTTTAGTCGTTATATTTATTCTACAGGTGGTATAGAGGCAATGATAGTGTCCTTGAACATGAAGTTGGTTTTAAATTATTATTTAAAATTTTTTTTAAAAATATATATCAATATTATAATCAATAAATAATATATACTTATATGTATATATATTTTTTGTAATTTTTTAACTAAATCTTTGTCCTTGAGAGAGATATGTATAATTTTTTTTTAAATTTATTATTCTCATTTCATCTGACTGATCTAAAGTCTATTTCTATAACCACCCTTTTTTTTTTTTTTTCCTTTTTTTTTTTTTTTCCTTTATCACGGATATAAAACTCCCTCCAATCTTTGCACCCCTTTTCCTTCCTTTTTATTTTCCTGCCGCGCCAAGGAAATCGATTGGTCGTTGGAGTTATCCGAACCACCACGATTGTTACTAACCGATATTTAACTCAATTCCCTCAACGCCACTTCCGGTACGAAAAAATAATTGATAAAAATAAATAATAGTTAAATTAAATTTAAAAAAAAAAATTTATATATTAAATATTCAATCCCTTTAAATCCCAATATATTTTTCAAGGTTTTTACATAACTGATTTTTAAACAAACAATAATTAACACTAAATTTTTGTATTATTTTATGAAAATTTTTATATATATTAATTAATAAAATACATGTTTTTATATTTTATCAATTTTTTTTATTTATATTGATAATCGTTATTACATAATACTGTAAAATAATTGATAGTAAAGATATAAATATATATTGTATATATAAATTTTAATACATATAACCTCGAGAGTATCGAACCCTTATTTGGTCAAAAAATAAAAATAAATATATTATGAAGATTTATCAGTTGTCAATAATCATTTGACAGATAATAAATTCACCCCATTGTATATAATTTTATTTTCTTAAATTTATGTCAATTTATATATTTTAAATTTGATGATGAATTTTTTTAAAATATCTCATATAAATTATTTTAATTCAGCCACAATTTCATGCAATTAACATTAATTGGATTTACTTTTAATCAAATTAAATCAATTTTAAAAGTTTTTATTTTTATATTATTTTTATAGTTTATTTTTTATTGTAATTAATTTATTTCCTACAAGGTTGTCAATATAATTTTAATTTCTTCAAAAAATAAATAAACTTTTGGTATTTGAATATATTTAATATAAAATTGTATTTTATTATGAAAAAAATTAATTTATAATTTTTATTTTTTAATTTAATAAATACTAAAAATTTTTAAACAGATTAATACATGTTTTTTGTCATAAATTTTTATATTATAATTGTTAAAAAAAATTTTAAACAAAAAAAAAAAAAATAGTAATTGTTTTAGTTGAAAAAATCAGTTGATATAGAAAAGGGAGTTAAAGGGCCGTCAATTAGTTCCTGACCTCGTCAACTATCTTCAAATGACCACAACATGCTATAGCCTTGTCATTTAATTTTTTATTTTCAAGATTAATATATTTATCATTGTTTAATATTAAAAATATTCATAAATCATTTTAAAAATATTTTTTACTATTTTAAACAATTTATTTTTTAAAAAGCAATAATTTTTTATCGATTCATTATATCATTATTATTATTTAATAAAATACCCTATCTAATTAAAAAAAAAACAAAAAGAAAAATGTAAATTAAAAGCCATATTTTCTATAATTAAAAAAAAATGTCAATAAATATTTATTTAATCTTTTTATTTTATGCAGATTTAAATAGTTAAATTTTTTTTTATGAAAAAATTATAAGTGTGACATGAGTTTATAAACACAAATTATCGATATATATATATAATAATGTGTGTCGTTGTGGAATAAGGCAAACTAAATAGCTTTAGTAGTTTTTTTTTTTTTTTTTAAAAAAAGAAAAAGAAGGGTAGAGGAAGTTTACCTTGAACCTTGAAACCACACGACAAGCTCAAGAACGCATTTACAATTAATAATTTCACACTAACATTTATAGTTATATATAAAATACATACCAACACAAATATAAATTTATACTGTGATTTAATAACTACGATTTAAAACGGAAGCATGAAAGAAAATTTTGTAAATTTTACATGATTTATTTGCATCATCATATGGCAATCAAAAAAATTTCTTTGATTATTTATTTATTCATTTTTAAATTTTAAATTTTTTAATTTAAATTTAAAATTAAAATTTTCTTTGTTTTATTTTTTTTTATTTTTTTCTTTATTTTTATTCCGTATTATTATTTTCAATAGAAAAAAAACATAATAATAGAAATAAAAAATATTTGATAATCAATTATTTTTAATTAATTTTATTTTTTTGCATTGAAATTGATATTTATTTATTAATAAATAAATTAATAAACTATATTTATATCAAAGTACAATTTTTTTTTTTTAAATTATAAAAATGAATTAATTAATTAATAATTAAAAATTGTAAATATACATGACAAAAACAATTGGTATTTATAATTATTATTTTGATACCTGAGTTGCATAATAATTGATTGCATTTTTAATCATGTGATGGTTAAATATTTTAATGTAATTTTCAATGATACATTTAAGTAAATTTTACCCTTTTCATTATGTATATTATGATCTTTAATGAGGGATTATCTTTACAACATAAAGATAAATTGAAAGATGACAAAATTATATTCATGTAGATATACATCATTAAATTGTACATCGTAGTCATATGTATATTATGTATTTATATATCTTTTAAACTTAAATATAGTTGTTCATAAGTTTATTTACATTTTGCATATAAATATTCAAATTCAATGTATGCATTAGTTTATGTGCTTATATATAATATATGTGTGTTAAAGAATCATTATTATTTATCAACAAATAATAAAAAATTATAATAATTTATAATTTTTAAATATTTATAAATAATTCATAGTTAATATTTACTATTTTTTTTTTTTAATTACAGACTGCATTAAGTAATCTTGAAGAAATGCAACAAAATCCAACAATGTATAGAAATAATGAAAGAAGTAGAAGTCCAGGTGTTGGTCCAATGAGATCAAGACCAATTGAAAAAAGATATGATACATCACCATACAGTGGTACATCATATTTATCACCACCATTACCAGATACATGGAGAAGAACAAATTCTGATTCAGCATTACATCAAAGTGCAAATGAAGCTTGTCAAACAACATCACAAATTCCTCATCGACGAGGTAGCGATGCAGATGCATGTCGGTTTTCATTTTTTTCTAAAAAAAAAAACTATTTAATTATAAATTTATTTATTTATTTAAATAATTTTCTTGTTTTTTTTCTTTTCATTTCAATTTTAAATATATTTATTAATTAAATTTACATTAATATATTGTTTTTTTTTTTAATTTTTAGATACACATGCTATTGGAAATATATCAAATGATAGCAGAGATGGACATCATAATTTTATTGAACGTCCAAGGTCTTCCTGTGAAATGCCTAGAGTACCTGGAATACAGTATGTTTATTAATTTATAAATTTAATAAATTTTTATTAATATAATTTTTATATTTTTATATTTTTAAATAGTATATATCCAAGTTCACAACCACCTGGACCACAAACACCAATTGGTAATAATACAGGATCATTGCCTGATTTAAGTAATGTACATTTTCCATCACCACTTCACATACCATTGGATCAAGAAGATCATTCTAGTAGTACGCAGTATAGTAACGTAAGTTATTATTAAATATTACAACGAAAAAAAAAAAAACAAAACAATTTATATATTTTTAAACTAACAATATGCTTTGATTTATATTTCGTTTTTTTTTTTCTTTCACCCATTTGGGACAATTTATTTGTTACTATTTTTATTATAATTCAATTTTTAAAACGTGTTACACATATATATTTTAATTCTTTTTTAAACACTTTTACTATCGAAATTTTTTAACTATTTTCATTTCTATTTTAAATTTAAAATATATACATTTTTTTTATTGCTTGTATATAACATGGTGTACAGTCTGATGCTATTTTCATTGAATTTACAAAGGTATGCAAATATTTCTCTTATTATTTTTTTATTTTTTTTTATTTATATAAATAAATAATTAATTATTATTAAAATTTAATTTACACTGACACAAGATAATTATTAACACTATTTTTTTTATTTTTTATCAAATACCCATGTTTAATAATAATTTAATAAAAAAAAAAAAAACAAACAAAATGGTCTGTGGATTTATTCCAGAGTCCTCAAACGGGTAGTCCTACGACTCTATCACCTACCAGTTTAGCACAAGCTGGAAGGTTATCCTTTTCACAGGAACAAAGTCCACCAGGCGCCCAAGTAAATATCCTTGAGGTCTCCTATTTTAATAATTATATTATTATTTGTTAATGCCTAGATTATTAGCTTTTGCCCGTTTGTTAGACTCAAATAAATTATAAACAAAACTAAATTAAAAACTTTTGTAGTGGAATGTTTTTTTTTTTTTGTTCTTTTCTAAATTTCAATCTAATACTTTCAATTTTTTCTTTTGATTGATGTATTTTTGTATCAATGTTGTGATAATATATTTGTTTGATTGTCAAAAATATATTTAATGTTTAAAAATAAATAAATAAAACTTTAAAAGTAGATAATTTAAAATAATTTGCATGTAAGCTTTGTTATTCATCTTATTCTTCTTCTTTGTATTTGATATAGGTCATTTTTTGTTTTATTTTTTTTTTTAATTCTATTTTTTAACTTTTTTATCTTAAACTTTATTTTGCTCTTTTTATTTCTTATCATTATCACACTTGTAAGAGACCAAGCGTGTATTTTGATATCATCCTCGAGCTGATGTTAAGTGAGGAAATATAAAAAAAATAAAAATAAAAAAATCGTAAGTTAGCTGCATGAAAGTGATTACTATCATTTGCTTCGATTATCTGTTTAAATTTTTTTCATACTATAAAAGCTTTTGTATTTTTTTTTTCTTTTTAATATATATTTTTTAGTTTTATAAAATTATATTTTTTATTATTTAAAAATAATTATTATTATTTAAATTATGTTATTATTTTTTTTTTATATTTTTAAAAAATTTTATTTTGCATTTTTTTGTAGTGTTTTTTTTTTTTGTCTTTGTTATTTTGCAGAATCATTTATCAGTGCCTGTTAACTCTAGGTATCTACATACGCATAAGGTCAGTAGTATTTTTTTTTTTTTTTTATTATTATTTTCATTGCTTTATTTTATTCAACTGTTTTATTGTTTTATATTGTATACTGTATAAATATTATATGTTATTTATGCTTGATGCACGTATTTATATTTTATCAGATATAAATAAAAATATACTTATACAAAAAACAAAAAATTATTTATTTATTTTTAAATTGATTGTTTTTTTATTTAAAAAGAATATATTTCATGTGTTTCTTTTTGACTAGAATATTCAAAAAAAGAAATAACAATATATAAAATAATTTGATATTTATTGTATATTGCAATTCTATTGATAAAATTTCAAGCTAAAAATTATGATAAAAAGACAAATGATACTTTGTGTTTTTCCTTTTTTTTTCTTTTGCAAAGTTAAGAAGTTATAAACCTTAATCTTAGTCTGATAGATGCAACTTCCTGGCTTCGTAGAAATCCAACTTGTCTTTTATTCATGAAATATATTAATGTAAACTTATTTTTTTACGTGCTGTATCTGCATTTGTATCTATTCTATAAAATACTTGAGATTTATAAAAAATATAGATTAATCAAAGTTTTTAAATTTTCATATAAATTTGAAATAAATAAATAAATAATTTTTTATTTTTCTAAATAAATAATTTTGTCAATGAGAATGATTTAAATATATAGAAAAAAAAATAAATAAATTTAAAATTAAAATTATATTTTTGTTTTTAAAATAGGGTATTAAATTGGAAAATAGCACAAGTACTTCACAACAGGATCTTCAAAATTATGGACAAACGTCTGTTCATCCACCATCATCACATAGTCCAGTTCAATATATTTATCAACAACCACATAGTCCAGTTCACCCACAAAGTCCTGTAAGTTATTTATAAAAAAACAAACAAAAAGAGTAGACAAATAATTATTTTATTTAAAACTTGATAATTTGTTTTAGTCACCACAACCTCAACAACAACAGCAGCAACAACAACAGCAACAACAGCAACAGCAACAGCAACAGCAACAGCAACAACAGCAACAACATCAAATAAATTCTTTAGGTTCTTATAGAAGTTCACAACAAATTAATAGACCATCTCCTCAATCCTCACCTGGTCTAACAGTTCAAGTAAGTATTTTATAAGAAAAAAAAAAAAGTCAACTTATCAAAATAAAATGACAATTTTTAAATATAATTTAATAAATTTCAATAGGGAAGTCCACTAAGTTATAGTAGTAACAATCCATCAGCACCACCAAGCCCAACGAGAGGATATAATTCTGAACAACAAAATTTAGATACTGATAATGCTGATCAAGCAAATTATTTTCTTCAAACAGCACTTGAACAATTCAATATGGTTAGTATATAATAAAATTATTAATTAATATAAAATCAATAATCTAGTTAATTTAGAAAACAAAAAAAATATTAATTGTTTTTTTCTTTTTTTTTTGTTGTGCTTATTAAGGGAGTGGTGAGTTAATAGTTATCGATCTTAATAAATGTTTAATTATTTTATATTTAAATGAAAAATAATCTAAAATAATTCTTTTATTCTTTTTTTTTCTTTTATTTTTTTACTTACTGTTGGATTAACAAAAATCAATGAAAAAATTTTAATAGGAAATTGTAAGTATTTTTAATTTTATAATTATGTAATATTTTAATAAAATTTATTTATTAATATATTTATATTATTTATAAATTCAAAAGACTAATTGTGGTGTCACCACACAAATATCAATCGAGATATTTGGATTGCATGATATTCAACTTGTGTATGCTGTTTTTAAATTTATATATTATTAATATTCCCCAATGAAATAATTTAATTGAAAGGTAAAAAACCATTTATCTGTTATCTGCATACCGTTAGGACTGGACCCAAATTGTACAACAACTTATGGATTGTGGTTGGACTACGCAGGTACATGTGATGACTCTTCTCCATCTATCTTTCCTTCATCAAATATAATATTTATGGCCTTTTCATTTAAAACATATAATCCCATATATTTCATAGAAGCAGATTCATTTCAATTATATATTATTATTTTTTTTTATATTTTTCTTTATCTTTAAATTATAATTTTTCTTTTTAATTTATTTTTTTAAATATTATAGATTAGCATCGTTGTAATTTTAATAAAGATAATCATAGAGATCCAGTGATTGATCAACGAATATTATCTTATTGATTTAATTTCAATTGAGTATTATTTAATATATATTTTTTTTAATTTACAGATGGATTTAACGACGGTGGATCCAAGTAGCATTTCTTCATTTATTGGATCTTCAAATGATACTTCCAATTATTCGCAGGTAAAAATATATGGAATATTTTTTATTTTTTTGAGTTTAAATAATCTTTATTTGATGAAAATTTAAATAATAATTTATATACTTGGGGTTTGTTGTTTTTTTTTTTTTTTTTTTTTTTTTTTTTATATAGAATGATATGATAAATGTTGGTGGTGAATTAGGAAGTGATGCTGGTTATTTTAGTACGAGTCCTCAAATTGCATACCAACCAAGGACACCAACAACAGCACAACAATTAACTCCTCAAACACCGACTATCATATTGACTGATTTTTCAGGCACTGAAGATTTAACGAATCAAGAATTTGTAAAAGATCTTGGAACAATATCTGGTGATTTTGATACAGATTTATTTACATCTGATGATGTTTTGAGACAAGGCCTTGGTCCAATTGACCTTGATGGTTTGCAAATGCTCACTGATCCTGACATGGTGATAACAGACGCCAATGCTGAAGATCATTTTAGATTAGATCGTATTTAAATAAAATTTTAAAACTCAAAATAAATAAATTACTATACAGACTTGACAATTTAAAAAAATTGAAAAAAAAGCAAAATTAAATATAATTTTTAAATATAAAAAAATAAAATAATGATAACAATTGACAACAGACAAAAAAAAAAAAAAGTCTGTAATGACATAATTTTATCATACTCATAAAAGCTATTAAATAAAATTCCTGATAGACGATAATTAAAAGAAAATTGAAAAATTTATATAATTAAATATTATAATAATAATTTTAAATAAATTTTTAAAATACTGAATGTTATTTGAATTTCATTGCATCTTCAATGTCAATTAATTTATCAGTCAATTTTGATTAATCCAAATTTGTTCCTAATGTTTTTTAAATATCCATTGAATGTGCAATGAAGTATATAACTCATTTTGATGATGAGCTCATATTAATTAATGAAAATAAATTTTTAATAATAATAATAATGTTAGTTGTTGAATATAATAATGAACAAAAAAAAAAATTTATAAAATAAATTTTAACTCGACGTTTATTGATTATTGATGAGTCAAAAGTAAAAATTTATAAAGCCTGTTTTTTCATTTCATTTTATACTACTTTGTAAATTATATTATATATATATTCTATGATCTCTAAATATGCACAAAAAAAAAAAAAAAAAAAAAAAAAATGAATTAAATATTAACGATAATTGAACAAACAAATTAATGTAAATGGAGATTTTATTGTATAGAAATTAATGACTGGATTGACCGTATAGGTAGAAATATTTTTTTTTTTTTATTAATATTATTTTATTTCGTGTCTTGTTTTATTTAAATTAATTAAAGAGTCTCATTAATTAAAATACTGAATGAATCTTGTTAAAACATTTGTGTATATTTAAAATACAAACTAATTGCAGTTAGTTTATTTTTTTCATTATAAAATATGTAAGTAACGTGATGTTCAAATTTATACTTGCCCTATTGTTTTTCTTATATTTATTGTATATGCTCAGTTAAAAATGTTTATGTTGTGAATGTTTATTATGTAGGTTTATTTTTTTAATTTTAAATATAAAAAAAAAATAATAATCTCATGAATTTTAAGTTTGGTAATTTACAAATACAGGCCTCCGGCACACTGTGATACTTCTTATTTTCATCTGCATATCATTTCAATCATTTGTGAAAATGTTAACACTTAAAACAAAAAAATACATTAAACAATGTCAGAATAATGTTATTTAATAAAAAAGAAAACAAAATGCTCAGGTAGATTATTTCCTCTGAGAATTGGGACCCAGCATTATAAGAAAAAATAAATACATATATATATATATGAAAAAAAATATATGTATTTACATAATAATAAACAAACAATAGACAAAAAAAAAACTCATCTAAAATAATAATTGGAATATATGCGTGTGTAAATCTATGTAACATGAATTATTATTATTTTTTATTTTTTGTTATATTAGATTTCATTGGTCAGGCTGTTGTTAAAAATTAATAATTGTATAGTAAAATGCCAAAATAGTAGGTAAAAAAAATAATGATAATAATAAATGGCACATGAGATCTCCTAGCAAGTACCCTCTGCGATTGTCAATTGATTTTTTGAAAGTAAAAAAAATACTCTGTATTATATACACACACACATTAGTTGATGTTAAATTATAATTGCAATCCTTCGATGGATAAAGACTCAAATTACAGAGATAAATAATTAAGCTAAAAAAAAAATTTGTAAATTAATTTATTTTCTTTTAAAAAATTCGAAAAATAAAAAAAAAATAAAAATAATTAACATTGTTAAAAAAATTTGATAAAAGTTTAATGGTTGTATAAAAAAAAAAGGTATGAAGACAAAATTTAAATAATTTAAAAAATTATATGTATATTTATTTTTCTTTTTTGGGTTTGAAAATATTGAAACCCTTGTCATTCATAATTATGCTTAATGTAATTATCTTGAGTCTCGTAAAATATAAATAAATTTTTTTTATATATATATATATAAATGTAACAACTGAATAATTAAATTTAGAAAAAAATTATTTATTATAAAAATAAATACTAGGTGCCAAGAGGAAACAATTCTGCGATTGATTTTAAAATGAAATAATAAAAAAAAAAAAAGACATGCTAAAAGTATGCAAGTTTATTGTTTTTCTTATATTATTATTATTTAATTTATTTTTTACAAAATTAGTACTTAATTTAATAAACGTACAACATTATATTATCGTAAAAAATTATTAAACATTTAAAATTATATTATTATTAGTAACTTTGGTATAAAAACAAAATACATGACTCATTTATTATTTCAGTTGTTTAATTAAATGAAAAAAAAAAAATTTCCTTAATTTATTTAAATGTGCCTTTAATTATTATTTAAACTTTAATTTAATATATTTTTTGTTTTACATTATATATTCATTGACATTTGGCAATCATTGATATATTTCAAAATAAAAGAGAATTTATTTAAAAAATATATTATTTATTTCACTGGTATGAGTGTTGAAGAGTCATGAAAAACTAGTCGTTTTCATTGTTTTATCAAGAAAAATAATTCACAAAATGTGTAAAAACAAGTATATATCTTCAAACAATATGTGTGTATTTTTAATTATTATTTCTTTTTTATTTAATAACTTTGAAAAGACACTTGTTAACAAAAAAAAAAAAAAAAAAAAGAATCTGTAAAAATTAAATATTAATGCATAAACAAACATATAATTTTTTCTTTTTATATTATTTCTTTGTAATTAATTGTAAATAGTTAATAATCGGTCATGAAGGTAAAGAAAAAAAAAAGAAAATGCCAAACAAATTGTATATTGTAATGTCAGATATAAAATTAATTATAAAAAATATGTATCATCAATTTTTTTTGTCAAAAATAATAGTTTAAAAAGCTAATTTAAAAATGAAAAATTTAGAAAAAAACATCAAGCGTATGTCGATTGAAATAATGCCTTTTAATAAATATATTATATAAAAATTTTTATTCAAATTCCGTAGACAGAAAATTAATTTAAAAAAAAAACAATTAATATAAACTTTTTCAAGATTTTCTTGCATTTTAATATTTGATGTTGACATCAGTAACAATGCAATAAGCATTTTATAGATGAAAAAAAAATAAAAATAATAAATTTATTGCGTCAATACTTTTTAATAATTAAATATACACTAAAAATGTATATCTGTTGTACCATTTATAGCTCTCTAAAATAATAATTATCTGTCGTCTCTTTTTAAATGGAAAAAAAAATTAATAATATATCCCTCATTTTTGTTTAAATAAAAAAACAAAAATTTGTAAATAACATGTCATTCACATATTGTGTAATATAATAGTTTATACATTTATTAGATTAATACTCAAATGAAAATTAAATGAAAATATAAAATCATACGACAATTTTAAATGCGCACAAAAATAAAAAAAAAGAATTTAAAAAAAAGTCATTAAAATAATTAAATGTTAAAAGAAAAAAATTGATCATCAAAACAAGATGTAATTAAAAAGTAACTTTTAAAAAAAATATACCTATACCTATATATATTTTTTTTTCTAAGAAAAAAAAATTTATCAACAAGTACAAGTATGTAATTTGACTGAGTTAAAAAATTTTCAAATTAAAAAACAGTAGGTCAAAATAATAAAAAAGTATAATAAATTGTAACAAAATACTAAAAATGGAAAAAAAAAGCACACCACAAAAAAACACGTCAGATCTTCTTATCTGCTTCATTGTTATTATTATTATTTAAATAAAATTTAAAATAATAAATAATTGGTGACTGTATAGTTAATTGATTTAATAAATTTTTAGTATATTAAGAAGAGTTTAAATATAAAATCCAATGTTTTTTAGCAAATTTTGTAAATAATCAAGCTCTATATTAAATATTGTCGTTAAATATCAAATTATACTTTAAAAAAAACAAAAATTAAAAAGTCGATTGCTGTATATAGTTTAATCGATTTAATAAAATTTTAGTTAAAAAAAAAAAAAAAAACAAAAAAAAAAAACATAATGAATATTAAAAAATAATTGAGTTTTTATTATTTATTAAATTAAATTAATCTAGATTTATTAATTATTAATATTTATCTCTTTTAATTCTTTTATAGCGAAAAAAATCTGAATTTATATCAGATGGTAAACCACCAAATGCTTCTTTATATTCTGGTACAAGTTGAGGACTAATATCTTGTGAATTTGATATATCAACATTTCCATCAGATTCAGCAACTGAATCAGATGAATCATTATTTAAAATTTCATCAGCTGCTCTTTCTGGTCTCTGATTTTTTTGCTAAATCAAAATAAATATTTATTTTATATATTTAAATTTAACTATTTTTATTTTCTTTTTAATATCAAACAGTTTTTTTTTTTTCTATGTTTTAATAAGTATTTATGTTTACTTGGCGTTTTTGTTTATCATGTCTTTTATGATTTTTTGATAATTTATTATTTTTGTGATTAGATAACATTCCTCTTCTTTGTCGATTATTTAATTGTCCAGGAAATAAAAAATTTTTTGATTCACCCTGATTGATTTTAATTTGTTGATCATTGTTAACATCAATACTGCCATGATTATCACCAACATCTCTGGAACTACGATAATATTTGTTTGCCTGTTTAAAATGTTTTTTATCAATCATTATTTTTAATTTAATAAATACTTTACTCTTTTTTTTTTTTTTTTTCAGATTATCTAAACAATTTATCATTCAGTTATTTAAACAAAAATAAAAAAATGAAATAAATAAATACAAATTACCTCACTAAAACTGAGTCTTGGATCAACTTCTAAATCTGGTGATAGTTTATCTTCAATTTTAGCTTGTGCTCTTTCAGGTATTAATATTGATTTTTTAATTATTTTTTTATTTTTAATTTTACGTTTATTTCTTGTATTAATATTTTTATCATTATTTATATTTTTTTTTTCAATAATTTCATTATTATAATTATTTTCAATTGATTCCTGAAGTTCATCAAATTTAGCATTATTTATTTCAATTTGTTTTATTTTATTTTTTTCTTCAAGTTCACGTTTAACTAATTCTCTAATCATTTCAATTCTTTTTTTAATTTTATTTTCAATTTCTTTGTCATTATTATTTAAGTTATTGGTTTGTCTTCTTCCAACATTATCATTTTTATTTATTAATTTATTATTTTTACTATTATTATTGTTTTCATTATTATTATTATTATCATTTGTATTTTGATCAAATTCAACTGTTTCAACTTTAATTTTTAATAATCTTGGTTGTGATTCAGCTGTAATATCAATTGGATTATTAACTTGACGTTTTAAATTATTATTTGTCAAAATATAATCATCTTTATATTTTTTTGAACGTTTTACAAGATTTAATATTTCATTTTCAAGATTTTTTTGTATTTTTCCAAGTTCTGATTTAGCTAATTCAAGATTTTTCATTTTTTTTTCATCACGTTTTGTTCTTTCTTCATTTAATAATTCATCATTTTCATCAAAGTCAATATCTCTTTTTAATATATTTTTTTCTTCAACATAATTATTTGTTTCACTATCATCAATATTATTATCTTCATAATCTTTTATTGAATTTAAATTATCAACTAATCTTTTTTTAACATTTGATGGTAGATCCTCAAATTTAACAACTCTTTTTTGTCTCAATATCAATGGTTCACCTGGTTTTCTTTCTGGTTTTTCCATCAATTCATAATAATTTTCTGATCTTTAATAAAAATAAATATTATATAAAAATTAATTAATAAATAAATTAAACTTGTATTTTTTTAAAAATTATTTCCAACATACCTTATATTTTTAGCTTTACATTTAAATAAACTTATTGTTGATAAAATAATTATTAAATTTATAAAAAAATTTAACTTCATCATTGCTCCTGTATAATTAACAGGGCAAACATTTTATTAATCATTTGATAAATTATTTTATTAATTTCAACTGTCAAATGATTAAAATATTGTCATGGTTTATTTTTTAATTTATTTAACCTCTGTCAATTATAAACAACAAAAAAAAAAAAAAAAAAAAAAACAATAGAATGTGTAATAACTTTTTATTAAAATTCTAAATATTAAATTAAATATCAGTAATTTTTATTAAATTTTAGTTTGTTGTTATTTTATTTATTTAAATATTTATTTATTTATTTATTTAAATATTATTATTATTATTTTGCTTAACTGTGATTGGGTAATGCTGAAATTTGAATTACAGTGTTGGCATAGTTGCCGATTTTTCATCATATGATGTATGACGCTGTATGACGCAGTAGATGTGATGACGACGTCGACTTCAGTGTAGTGAGTGATGTTGTGAAGTGAAGTGTTGTGTTTTGTGGTGTCTTTTGTCGTCATCAACTTGTTGAGTTCCAAAAAAAAAAAGAAAAAAACAGTTATTATCTAAAAATATTTACATCGATATGATATACTTTGATCAACCTATTGAGTGAGTAATTTTTTATTTATTTATTGCATGGATATTATTTTTGGCGTCCATTTTGTTGATCAAATATTGTAAAATTATTACAAATTATGTTGGGCTTTTTATTAAACATTTTGCAAGTCAAAAAACTATTTTATTTTGTTTGTTTAGCAATATTTAATAATGTAAAATATAATTAATTTTATTTTATAAAAAAGTGAAATAATCTAAATGATCTCGATGATGTAATGGTCGATGGCATCATGGCTTGGGTTCCAAATTTTCAGTTGCGCATTTTTTAATCTTATTATCTAAAAAATTGTTGTTTTTTTTTTGTTTTTATAAATAACATTACATAAATAATTACATATAAATTAACATATCAAAATAATTTTATTCAAAATACAATTCCAGATTGTAAATTATATTACAAATATATTTACAAATATTTTTAATTATAACAAATAAAAAATTTAGAATTTTTAACTCTTGTTAAATGTATACTTTGATATACATACTTGAGTTGTTATAATTAATTAACAAAAACAAATATAAATTCAACAATTGGATAATTAATATTCTCATATTTGTGTGAATACTTCCATTGTTGTATTTATTTGTCAAAAAATTTTAATTTTTTTTCTTTATTTACTCATCAAGTGACTCTTGAATTTTTTTTTAATTCTAATATGATAAGTGAACATATCTCTGAAAAATAAAATCATGAAATAATATAAAACATAAAATAATAATTAAAAATTAAAATAAAAATCAAACAAAATTTAAAATGATAATTATATATATATATCTTTATTAAAAAGAAAATCAAAAATAGGTATAATAATATAAATGAGATTTTTTTTTTTTTTTTCTTTTTTTCTTATTTATCAATACAGTGATAAATGGAATAAATATGTTTAATAATTGATAGTTAGTTTATAATATATATAAAAAAAGAAAAATAAAATATATTTTTTTAGCTGTTAGATTAGTAGTTTGAGTAACTTGATAAACTCTCGAAGGCACAAATTATTTTTTTTTAAATAATAATTGATACATAAAATAGAAAATTAAAAAAGTTATAAACAATTAATATCAAAGACTTGAAGTATGTAGTTGATATATTAATTTAAACTACAAAAATAATTCTTTAAATATATAATTGATGATGATAAAAAAATATATCACAATCCAATTGGTCTTGGTGTTGTTAATTTTAATGATAATTTAATTTGTAACAAGTGGCATGTAAAATTTATGTTTAGGTGTATCACGTGTATGTTTAAATGGTGCTTGTTTAGCTTCAAGTAATGCAGCTGGACATGGTCCTCTAACACGTGGTATATATTCTTTTTTATACATGCTAGATGTTACATGACTACTATCACCAAGACTAATATGTGATTCATTTGATTGACGATGTATACGTTCAACTCTTTGACCAGTAAAATTACCATATGATTTTGCTTCATTATTAGAATAAAATTTACCACCAACAATTAAATTATCTTTTCTAATAACACGTTGTGGTCTGTCATATGATGATGATGATGATGATGATAATGCATAAGGATTAACATCTTTTGTACTACGATGCATTGATGTTAAACTTTTACGATCTGAGCTTTGTGATGAATTTGATATATACTGTCCACTTTCAGCTAGATTTGAAATACTTTTTTTTTGTGCTGCTGCTGTTGATGATATTGTATGAAGTGCTTCATTTGATGATGCAACACTACGACGATGTAAAACTGAATTATTAACATCAGTTGATGATGATGATATTATATTTTTTCTATGATGATTTGATTTAACTGTTTCCATATGAACTTTATCTATAATTGTTTGACTTTCATTCATTGCTTGTTTAAATTCTGTACTTGTTTGACCATTTAATGAATGTTTTGCTACTGTTTGTTGTTGTTGTTGTTGTGTAGAGTGACGAGTTGATTGACGATTATCTGAATGTTCATGATGAAAATCACGACGTGATGTTGATGATTGTTGTTGTTGATGTTTATCAATTCGTTGATTATATCTTTGATTATCTTGAGTTAATGAATGTTTATCAGTATGTCTTGAGTCATCACGTACAATTTGTGAATGATGATGATGAGTTGATGAATGTTCAGGTATTGATTGAATTGAATTTCTTGGTGACATTGATCTTCTATCATTATTTTCAATTATTTGTGAATGTGTTGTATGATGATGTTGATTAATTGCTTGATTAGTAGTTGATATACGTTGACCAGTTGTTGTTGCTGTTTTTGTTGTTGATACAATTGTACCATCATTTAATATCTTTTTATCTGATGTTATATATTTTTTATTTTCATGTTGTTGTATAATATCTTTTGAATCTTTTTTAGTATAAGTATTGTAATTTTTTTGATTTGTTGATGTTATTACTGTATTATTATCATTACCAAGTGATATTGTTGATTCAGTATGTCGGCGTTTGTTTATTGGTCCACCATCAGGTATAAAATCTTTTTTGTTTTGTGAATATGTATCGTTACTTGTTGTTCTTGTATCTAAACTATCACTACTTATTTTTAAATTATCTTCTCGTCTTATAATTTCAGTTTTATTAATTTTTCCTGAACCATAATCATTTTTAGGACGACCAATAAAATCACCCTCTGGTCGAAGATTATCATCATGTTTTATTGGTGATCTTCTTTCACCTGGTCCAATTGGTCTTCTTTCAGGTCTATCAAATTCACCCTCAGGTCGTAAATTATCAGGATGTTTTTTAACTGTTGATCTTTCACCAATTACATAAGTATAATCATTTCGTCTTTGTATATCAACAAAATCACCCTCAACTCTAAGATTATCTTCTCTTTTTTTAATATCAATTCGTTCAATTTTAGTAACTTTTTTATAATCATCACGACTTCGATGAACTTCAATTTCTCCTTCCATTCTTAAATTATCTTCGTGACGTTTTATTTCAATTTTATTATCATTTGTAACTCTTTGATAATCTTCTCGAGATGTTGGACTAACTTGCATTTCACCTTCTGGTCGTAAATTATCTTGTGGTTTTTTAGCAATTGGACGTTCACTACGAGCTGGTGTATAATCATCACGAGGATTAAAATGATGTTCACCTTCTGGATGAAGATTATCTTCATGACGTATTGGAGTTCTTCGCTCAGCTGGTCCAACTTTAGTTGGTGAACGTTTTTCAAAATCACCCTCAGGATGTAAATTATCTTTTGGTTTCATTGGAGATGGACGTTCACCAGGTTTATAAGTTGATTTTTCTGGTTTTTCAAAATCACCCTCGGGTCTTAAATTATCTGAATGTTTAATGGGTGTTCTACGTTCACCAGGACCATATTTATCAGGACTATAACGTTCAAAATCACCTTCTGGATGAAGATTATCTTTTGGTTTTTTAACATCAGCACGATCACCACGTTTTGGAGCTTCAGGTTTTGGTCGACCAATAAAATCACCTTCTGGTTTTAAATTATCTGGATGTTTTATTGGAGATCTACGTTCACCAGGACCAACTGGTTTTTTATTAGGACGTTCAAAATTACCCTCGGGTTTAAGATTATCTTTTGGTTTTTTAACAATTGGTTTTTCAGCTGGATAAAAACCTTTTTGTTCTGGACGTTCAAATTCACCTTCAGGTTTTAAATTATCAGGATGTTTTATTGGTTGTCTTCTTTCAGCAGGTCCAACTGGTGAACATGTTGGACGTTCAAAATCACCTTCAAGATGAAGATTATCTTCATATCTTATAATTTCTGTACGTTCACCACGAGTAACGTTGTAATCATCACGACGACGGATGTCAATAAATTCACCTTCAATTTTTAAATTATCTTCTGTTTTTATAATATCAACACGTTCAATATTTTTAACTGTTTGATAATCATCTCGAGATCGATGAGTGTCAATGTCTCCTTCCATTTTTAAATTATCACGGTGTATAACAATTTCTGATCGTTCACCTCGTGTACGTTTGTAGTCATCTTTTGGACGACCTTCAAATGTTCCTTCAGGTTTTAAATTATCCTTAGGTTTCTTTTGAATTGGACGATCTGTTTTTTTAGGCGAATAGTCATCTTTTGGACGACCAACAAAATCACCTTCTGGATGAAGATTATCATCGTGTTTTATTGGTGAACGACGTTCACTAGGGCCAACTGGTTTTCTTTGTGGACGTTCAAAATCACCTTCAGGTTTAAGATTGTCTTTAGGTTTTTTAACAACTGGTCTTTCAGCTGGTTTAAATTCTTTATGCTCTGGACGTACGAAATCACCTTCAGTTTTTAAATTATCTGGATGTTTTATTGGTGATCGTCTTTCGCCTGGACCAACAGGTGATGTTTCTGGACGTTCAAATTTACCTTCTGTTTTAAGATTATCTTTAGGCTTTTTAATATCAGCACGTTCACCTTTCTTTGGTGCTTCTTCTTTTGGTTTTCTAATAAATTCACCTTCAGGTTTTAAATTATCAGCATGTTTTATTGGTTGACGACGTTCAGCTGGTCCAACGGGTTTACAAGTTGGTCTTTCAAATTCTCCTTCTGGTTTTAAATTATCTGGATGACGTACAATGTCAACACGCTCACCTCGAACAACTTTAAAATCATCTCGAGTTCTTGTGTCAATAAACTCACCTTCCATATGTAAATTATCTTGATATTTTTTAATTTCAACTCGCTCACGATGAACAAAATCAGTATAGTCATCTCGAGATCTATAAACTTCAAACTCACCCTCAGTTGTTAAATTGTCTTGTGGTTTGACAACTATAGGTCTTTCTGCTGGTCTAAACTCTTCGTGTTCTGGTCGGCTAAAATCTCCTTCAGGTTTTAAATTATCTTGATGTTTAATTGGAGTTCTACGTTCACCAGGGCCTACTGGTTTCTTATGAGGACGTTCAAAGTCACCTTCTGGCTTAAGATTATCTTTTGGTCTTTTGATATCGGCTCTGTCACCTTTTATCGGTGCTTGCTCTTTTGGTTTTTTAACGAAATCTCCTTCAGGTTTTAGATTGTCAGTATGTTTGATAGGACTTCTACGTTCTGCTGGACCAGATGGTTTTTTCTTTTCTGGCCGTTCAAAATCACCTTCAGGTTTTAAGTTATCGTGATGTTTAATAGGGCTTCTACGTTCACTTGGACCAACTGGTTTCTGTTGTGGACGTTCAAAGTCACCTTCAGGCTTTAGATTATCTTTTGGTTTCTTGACAATTGGTCGCTCTGCTGGTCTAAATTCTGTATGCTCTGGTCGCTCAAAATCTCCTTCAGGTTTCAAATTATCAGAGTGCTTGATTGGTGATCTTCTTTCAGCTGGTTTGAATGGTGTGTATTCTCGTTCTTGGAAGTCTCCTTCCGGATAAAGATTGTCAGGATGTTTAACTATTGGAGCGCGTTCACCAGGCCCATATTGTACTTCTTCAGGCCGTTCAAAATCACCTTCTGGCTTCAAATTATCTGGATGCTTGATAGGTGTTCGGCGTTCACCGGGACCAACAGGTTTTTTATCTGGACGTTCAAAATCACCTTCAGGTTTTAAATTGTCTTTTGGTTTTTTAACAGTTGGTCTTTCTGCAGGTTTGAATTCTTCATGTTTTGGGCGTTCGAAATCTCCTTCTGGTTTTAAATTATCTTTATGTTTAATAGGATTTCTACGTTCACCTGGTCCAACTGGTTTTTTCTGTGGCCGTTCAAAATCACCTTCTGGCTTAAGATTATCTTTTGGTTTCTTGACAACAGGTCTTTCTGCGGGTTTAAACTCTTCATGTTCTGGCCTTTCAAAGTCTCCCTCTGGTTTTAAATTATCTGCATGTTTAATAGGTGTACGACGTTCAGCGGGTCCAACCGGTTCATGTTGTGGACGTTCGAATTCTCCTTCAGGTTTTAAATTATCTGGATGACGTATAATATCAACACGTTCTCCTCGTACAGCCTTGAAATCATCTCGTGTTCGAGTGTCAACAAATTCACCTTCAATACGTAAATTATCTTGATACTTTGTGATTTCAACTCGTTCCCGATGGACAAAATCAGTATAATCATCTCGAGATCTATATGTTTCAATTTCACCTTCAGTTGTCAAATTATCTTGTGGTTTAACGACTATACGTTTTTCAGCTGGTCTGAACTTTTCTTGTTCTGGTCGTTCAAAGTCCCCTTCAGGTTTCAAGTTATCCTGTTGTTTAATTAGGGTTCTACGTTCACTTGGGCCAACTGGTTTCTTCACAGGACGTTCGAAGTCTCCCTCAGGTTTTAAATTATCTTTAGGTTTTTTAACAACTGGTCGTTCAGCTGGTCTGAATGCTTCATGTTCGGGACGTTCAAAATCACCTTCGGGTTTCAAATTATCTTGATGCTTTATTGGACTTCTACGTTCACTTGGACCTTCAGGTTTATGTTGTGGGCGTTCAAAATCACCTTCCGGTTTTAAATTATCTTGTGGCTTTTTAGCTAGTGGTCTTTCGGCTGGTTTAAATTCTGTATGCTCTGGTCGTTCAAAATCACCTTCTGGCTTTAAATTATCTGGATGCTTGATAGGTGTTCGACGTTCACCGGAGCCAACAGGTTTCTTATCAGGTCGTTCAAAATCGCCTTCAGGTTTTAAATTGTCTTTTGGTTTTTTAACGGTTGGCCTTTCTGCAGGTTTAAATTCTTCATGTTCTGGTCGTTCAAAGTCTCCTTCGGGTTTTAAATTATCTTCATGTTTTATTGGTGAACGACGTTCACTAGGACCAACTGGTTTTTTGTGAGGTCTTTCAAATTCTCCCTCAGGTTTTAAATTATCTTTAGGTTTTTTAACAACCGGTCTTTCTGCTGGTTTAAATGCTTCATGTTCAGGTCTCTCAAAATCACCTTCAGGTTTCAAATTATCTTCATGTTTTATTGGACTTCTACGTTCACTTGGACCAACAGGTTTTTTCTGTGGCCGTTCAAAATCACCTTCAGGCTTGAGATTGTCTTTGGTTTTTTAACAATTGGTCGTTCAGCGGGTCTAAATTCTTCATGTTCTGGTCGTTCAAAGTCTCCTTCAGGTTTTAAATTGTCAGCATGTTTGATTGGTGTCCGTTTTTCAGCAGGTGTAAATGGCTTTTGCTCACGATCTTGAAAATCTCCTTCAGGGAAAAGATTGTCAGGATGTCTTATGATTGGTGCACGTTCACCTGGCCCATATGGGATTTCTTCTGGACGTTCAAAATCTCCTTCTGGTTTTAAATTATCAGGATGTTTTATAGGACTTCGACGTTCACCTGGACCAACAGGTTTTTTATCTGGACGCTCAAAATTACCTTCAGGTTTTAAATTATCTAAATGTTTAATAGGCGTTCGTTTTTCAGCTGGTTTAAATGGTTTTTCTTCACGATTTGGAAATTCTCCTTCTGGGAATAAATTGTCTGGATGTCTTACGATTGATGCACGCTCACCTGGACCAACAGGTTTCTTTACAGGACGCTCAAAATCACCTTCAGGCTTGAGATTGTCTTTGGGTTTTTTAACAATTGGTCGTTCAGCTGGTCTAAATTCTTCATGTTCTGGTCGTTCAAAGTCTCCTTCAGGTTTTAAATTATCTTCATGTTTAATTGGTGAACGACGTTCACTAGGACCAACTGGTTTTTTTAGTGGACGTTCAAAGTCTCCCTCAGGTTTCAAATTATCTTTAGGTTTTTTAACAATTGGCCTCTCAGCTGGTTTAAATGATTCATGCTTTGGTCGCTCAAAATCTCCTTCTGGTTTTAAATTATCTTCATGTTTAATTGGTGAACGACGTTCACTTGGACCAATTGGTTTTTTCTGTGGACGCTCAAACTCACCCTCAGGCTTTAAATTGTCTTCAGGTTTTTTTACAACAGGCCTTTCAGCTGGACGGAACTTTTCATGCTCTGGCCGATCAAAGTCACCCTCAGGTTTTAAATTATCAGCATGTTTAATAGGTGATCTTCTTTCAGCTGGTTTAAATGGCTTCTCTTCTCGCTCAGGAAAATCACCTTCTGTAAATAAATTGTCAGGATGTCTTACAATTGGTGCACGTTCACCTGGTCCATGTGTTATTTTTTCAGGTCTTTCAAAGTCACCTTCTGGATGTAAATTATCTGGATGTTTTATAGGACTTCTACGTTCACCAGGTGTATACGTGTCTTTAGGACGTCCTTCAAACGGTCCTTCAGGTTTTAAATTATCTTTTGGTTTTTTAACATCAGCTCTGTCACCACTTGTTGGTTTAAAATCATCTCTAGGTTTACCCTCAAATAATCCTTCTGGTTTTAAATTATCTTTTGGACGAATTGCTTTTGGACGTTCAACATTTTTTGGTGTATAATCATCTTTAGGACGACCTTCAAATGGTCCTTCAGTTTTTAAATTATCTTCTCTCTGTATAACGACTGTTTGTTGATAATCTGATTTATCAAATTGTGTATATTCTTTGTGTGTTGTTGTTTCATTTTGTGTAACATCTGTTTGACTGTAAAATCGATCAGTTTGATCTATCGATGGTTTACGATAAGTTGGTCTATCTAATTCTGTGATATCGTACGTATGAAAGTCATCTTTTGTGTGAGAAGTTCCCTATTAATCAAAAAAATAAATAAATAAAAATTGATTAATTAAATTTATTTTAAATAAAAATTTTATAAGAAAAAATAAAAAAACACTAAATTACCGTGAATTCTCCTTCTCCAATTGTTAAGTTATCCGTTTGACGAATAATCTCAGCTTTATGAATACTATGATGATCGATAAATTCTGTTCTTGATGTTGTTACATCAATAAAATCACCCTCAACTTTAGTATATGTATTACGACGATATGGATTTGGACGTTCACCAGGTTTCCCAGTAAAAACTAATTCACTTGTTGTTATAGTATCAATTTCACCCTCAGGATATAAATTATCTTGTGGTTTTTTTACTGGTGCACGATCACCAATTGTTACAACATAATCAGTACGACGTTCACCAGTAAAATCACCTTCAACATGAAGATGATCTTCATGATAATAATTTGTTCTACGATCAACATGTTTTTCATCATATTCTGATCGATATGATGTTACTCCATTTAAAGGTTCATGAGATATATCTAAATGGTCTTCTGGTTCATTGTGAGGACAACGATGACGTCTAAAAATAAAATTCCAAATTATAAGTCGTGTATACATATATCATAAATAAATTATTAATCTATAATTAAAAAATAAAAAAGTAGACATTTTAAATTAACAAAAATATAGCTACAAATGGTAATAATTTATATTGCTTGATGGTACATATATTTATATAAATACATATCGAGAAAACTTGTTTGATATTATCAAGTCAATGCCATACTATTAAGTAAATTCCCTTAGAAATCGATATACGATTGCGAAAATTTATATGTATATATTTCTTATTTTTCCACATTTGGATAAATAAATTTTGCAATAATCATGTAGAGAGAAATTTTTAATCGCGACATTTTTCAATGTTAATCATTAAATCAATCAAAAGTCCAAGTGAAAAAAAATAAATTAAATTAAGAAACTGTCGTTAAAATATTAAAATATATATTTGAATAAATGTCCTTGATCAAAGACATATAATAAAAAAAAATGAAAATCACCTCGAGTGAGATTGATGGTTAAAAAAAATTAAATTGACATGGTTTATCGTGTAAAATACAAAACAGCGTAGGTTGATATAAAACGTTTTGATACTTTAAACGAATAAGGAAGAGAGTGATCTGGCATTTACCAGTGATTGATCAGAATGTTAATATCATAAAAGGCTCTGTTTCGTGGCTCATTACATGAGTCATTATTTTATCAAGCTTTATATCAACTGGTAATTTATATTTTAAATAATCTATGTTGATTCAATTTGTTCAAGCAATAATATTTAATTTTCAAAATACTATTAATGATAATAATTAATTAACTTACCCACAAGTACAAAGCTCACAAATACATTGTTCTTTTGGTGGAATTTTTTTAATAACATCAACAGGCAATAATTTTTCAGGACCATCATCATTATCATCAATTGAATCAGGTGAATAATCTTTTTGTTTTGGTTTTTTATCATTTTTTTCTGGTACTTTTTTTTTATCTGGACGTTCAGGTACTCTACTTGGTTTACCAGCAGCTGGTCTATTTTTTTCTGGTGTTACTGAACGTTCATTTGGTTTTTTAACTAATTTTTCTGGTGTCACGTTATCTTTTGATTTTTCTGGTGATTTTGGACGATTATTTGTTGGTTTTTTTGGTTCATTTGTTTGATGTGGACGACTTGGTTTACCAGCAGCTGGAATTGATTTTGGTTTTTCATCATCATGTTGTTCAGGTATACCACGTTGATATACAGGTTTTTTTGATAAAGTATCATTTGGTCCTTTTGGTAATTCATCTTTTTCAATAGTTATTTTATCAGTGACATTTTTCGTTACCATACTATTCACTTGTTCATTGGTAATAAATTCTTTTGTTGTTGTTTCAATGACATCAACATCTCTCTGTTAAAAATAAAATAGTTATAAATTTTTTACTTGAATAATTTTATTAATATACATGTTAGTCTGAATATAATCTAATTATAGTTTTCAGTTCAATATACCATTTGCCAATTTATAAATATAAAATTTAAAAGTAGAAATTAAATTGATATACATATTATTTTTACGTGTATTAATTTAAATGTTTTGATTCTAATGACCCTCGTGATTACATAAGACATTATATATTTTGAGACTAGAATTGAACAAATAAATAATAAAAGGTGTTATATATTATATTATTCAATGCTTATCTATCAATTTGAAAAATTAAAAAAAAGAATAGTATTATACTTGAACTTATATTAATGTAGGTCATTGTTATTTGATAAGTAAACAAACTATTAAATTAAAAAATGATAATATAATTTCAATGTAAAAATGCTTTCATCGACAAACGAACAACATACTGTCATGTACTTGTTAATAAATATAACACATGATTTACATTGACGAGGATATGATCAATTATAATTATTTCATTTGAGTTTGTTTGACCTCGTAAACTCGTTACACATGTCTTGTAAATTATTTAGTTGAAAAAAAATAAACTTTAAAATCGATTTTAATATTAAATTATTAATTCAACAGATATATATAAAATAATAATTAAATATTATTTTATGTTTATTTATATGATGCAAGGCTATTAAATAAATTTATGTCAATCCACAAAATCAATTTGTCTGGAATTGAATAGAGGAATGCCACGCGATGACATCATTGACAAACATGTACGATCGAACAAAAAAAAAAAAAAAGCAAATGTATGCGAATGCTTTATATTTGTACATTTAGATGTACAGTGTTAAGTATTAAACACTAATATCATACAGTCAAGCTATATGACTTGTTTGCATTTGTCTATTTATTATTTCATCATATTTAAAATATAAATAATATGACTAATACTTAGAATATTTAAAATTTAAATTAACAAAAATATAATAGAAATATTATTTTGTTTAATTAAAATTTAATTTATTGGATTTTTAATTAATCAATTTGAAAATATAAAATTTATTTTTTTATTTTTTTTATTTATCTACTAATAGAAATATATATATATATATTTTTTGATTAAAATAATATTTCTTAAAAACTGATAAAATATCATAAAAAAACAAAATAATTAAAATATTTTTTAATTAAAAAAAATATATATTTTTTTTATTTTTTTATCTTGTAAAAATTCCATCAGTTTAAAAATTAAAAATAAAATTTGATTAGATTATTTTTTTTTTCTATTTTAAAACATAGCAATTATCAAATATTTAAAAACAAAAAATATTAATCATCAATGTGATTTAAATCGTTGTAACCAAATAAGGCAACTAAAAATGAAAAAATATCAAATGAATTTTTTTTTTTTTTTCTTATCTATATAGTTAACCTTGACAAGTCGATATAAATAAAAAAAATTCTTGGGTTATCATAGTTTCAATATCTATACGTTTCTACGAATATTAAAAATAAATTTAAATATATTATTTATATTTGATGACTAAAATATAAAAAATAATTAAAACCTTGAAATGAATTTAACAAAAAAAAAAAAGAAAAATTATACAATTGTTTAATCTATCTTTGAACTTGAAATAAAAAAATATAAAAAAAACAATGCATGTTATTTTAAATAACATATAAAAATGAATAAAATGAATAATAGCAATGTTATGACATTTCCGGGCAATAAATTTTTCCTTAGTATGTGTATTTACCTCAACGATGCAGAAACTCTCATTAGATCACATTTATTTTTAAACCGTGTGATCCATGTACATAATTTATATATATATTCAAAAAAAACCTTGGACTCAAGTGAAAGCTTGACAATAAATTCACCCAAGTAATATCAATTTATTATATAATATTTATTAATAATATTATTACTAAATTTATATTTAAAAACATTTTTAATTAATTAGTATTTATTAGAATTTTTTGTATTTATTTTTTTCAAACTCACCACATCACGAGTATCCTTGAATTCACTTGTATAATTATCTTCAATGATATCAGTAAAACTAGATGAATGATCAATGACAAATGATTGTTGAACAACTTCAGTTACAAATGTTGTATCTAATATATCATTTTTTGTTGTTATAATATTACGAATAGTTGAATCAGATGGTAATGGTTTTGAATCTTTATCTGTTGGTTTTTTTAATTTTTTATCAATTGGTTTAATTAATTTATTAACTGTTTCATCTGGTGATTTTTTTGGTTGTTGTGGTTTTTCATATGTAAATGAACCATCCCATGTTGATGAACCTGGTTTTGTTGGACGTGTTGTTTTATCTGTTGGACTTTGAGGTAATTTTTCAGGACTCTTTGATGATTTATTTGGACTTTGTGGTCTATTTTTTAAATTTTCTGGTTTTTTACCAGGTACCAAAGGTTTTTTAACGTCTGTAATATCATGTACTGATGTTATGACAGTATTTGATGTATCAGATGTTTTATAATCAATAGTAGATGATGTATCAATATTTATATTTTTTGTAATTGTTGTTGAATGTTTATCATTTGGACGTTTGTCAATATCTGTTGGTTTTGTTGGAGTATCACGAGTAATTTTATCTGATGGATATTTTGGTGCATCTGATTTTTTTGGTTGTTGTGGTTTTTCATAAGTAAAAGAACCATCCCATGTTGATGAACCTGGTTTTGTTGGACGCATAGATTTATCAGTTGGACTGCGAGGACTTTTATCTAAATTATCTGGATGTTTTTCAATATCCTCTGGTTTTTTTTCTGGTTCTTGAGGTTTTGTTACGTATGTAACATTATGCACAGTTGTATTTGTAATGTTTGATGTATCAGATATTTCAGAATCAATAATATATGATGAATTATCATTAACAACTTTTGTTATTGTTGTTGAATAATCATCAGTTTGTAAATCAGTTAAAGAAACAGGATTTTTTTCAATTGGTTGTTTAGGTGTATCAGATTTTTTTGGTTGTTGGGGTTTTTCATAAGTAAAAGAACCATCCCAAGTTGAAGATCCAGGTTTTGTTGGACGTATAGATTTATCAGTTGGACTTCGAGGAATTTTTTCAGGGCTTTGTGGTCTTTTTGTAACAACTTCTGGTTTTTTTCCTGGTCCTAAAGGTTTTTTAACATCTTTAGAGTCATGTACAAGTGTACTTGTAACATTTGGAGTATCTGAAGTTTCAATACTAATTACTTTTGTAACAGTTGTCGAATAATCATCAGATGTTGTAATATTATTTTTAGAAACCGGATATTTATCTCTTGGATGATTAACATCACTTGGTTTTGATGAAGTGTCACGAGGTTGTTTTATAGTGTCAGGTTTTTTAGTCTGTTGTGTTTTCTCATAAGTGAAAGAACCATCCCAAGTTGATGAGCCTGGTTTTGTAGGACGAGCTGATCTGTCTACTGGACTTTGTGGTACTTTTTCTGTGTTTTGAGGTGATTTTACTGGACTATGTGGTCTATTTTTTGAATTATCAGGTTTTTTTTCTGGTCCCAAGGGTTTTTCTACATCAGAAATATCATACACAAGTGTACTGGTTTCATTTGAAATATCAGAATCTAATGTTGTTGATTTTTCAACTGTTACAAATTTAGATACAGTTGTTGAATAATTATCTGTTGTTTGGTCATTAATAGAAATAGTTTCTTTATCATTTGGACGTTTATTAACATCAGTAGGTTTTGTTGGAGTGTCACGAGTAATTTTTTCTGATGGATATTTTGGCGCATCTGGTTTTTTCGGTTGCTGAGGTTTTTCAACAGTAAAAGAACCATCCCAAGTGGATGAACCAGGCTTTGTTGGTCGTGTTGTACGATCAGCTGGATTTTTATCTGGACTTTGGGGTCGTCTGTCAACAGATGATCTATCTGGTTGAGTTAGTTTTTCATTTTTATCAACAACATTAATATTTATTGTTGTTTTACTTGTCACATCTGATACATTCGAATCTCTCTCAACTAATATTAATTTTTCTGATGATGTTAAATTAGTTAATGGACGTTTTGGTATTTTATTATCATCAATTGGTGATTTTGTTGGTTTATTTTTATCACTTGGAGTTTTGTTTGATTCTTGTGGCTTTTCAACAATAAAAGAACCATCCCAAGTTGATGAGCCTGGTTTTGTTGGACGAGCTGTTCTATCATCTGGACTCTGTGGTCTATTTTTTAAGTTATCTGGTTTTTTTCCTGGTCCCAGAGGTTTTTCTACATCAGAAGTATCATACACAAGCGTACTAGTTTCATTTAAAATATCAGAATCTAATGTTGTTGATTTTTCAACCGTTACAAATTTAGATACAGTCGTTGAATAATTATCTGTTGTTTGATCATTAATAGAAATAGTTTCTCTATCATTTGGACGTCTGTTAACATCTGTTGGTTTTGTTGGTGTATCACGAGCAATTTTATCTGATGGGTATTTTGGTGCATCTGATTTTTTTGGTTGTTGTGGTTTTTCATAAGTAAAAGAACCATCCCATGTTGATGAACCTGGTTTTGTTGGACGCATAGATTTATCAGTTGGACTACGAGGACTTTTGTCTGAATTTTCTGGATGTTTTTTATTATCTTCTGGTATTTTTTCTGGTCCAAATGGTCGTTGAACATCATGAGCATCATGAACAAGTGTACTTTTAATATTTGAAACATTAGATTTTGTTGAATCCAAAGTAGAAGATGAATCTACTTTCATAAATTTAGTAAAAGTAGTAGAATAATTATCTGTTTTATGTTCTGTAGTTGAAACTGAATTTTTATCATTCACATGCTTAGTCACATCAGTAGGATATTTTGGAGTATCACGAGTTAATTTATCTGAAGGCTGGTTTTGAGTAGTTGACCTTGGCAATGGCTGAGGTTTTTCATAAGTAAATGAGCCATCCCAAGTTGATGACCCTGGTTTTGTTGGTCGTACTGTACGATCAGTTGGACTTTGGGGTCTTTTTTCAACAAATGATCTATCTGTTTTTAATGTACTCTCAGTATTATCTGATAAATCAACATGAATTGAACTTCTTTTATTTATATCTGAATGAATTTTTGAGTCTTTTTCAACTGTTATATTTTTTTTTGTTGTTGTTATATTTTTTGTTGATATATCATGAGATTTTTTCTCATTTACTGATGATTTTTGAGGTTTTTCATATGTAAAAGAACCATCCCAAGTCGATGAACCTGGTTTTGTTGGTCTTGTTATACGTTCATCAGTTTTTTTATTTATATCAATATCTGTTATTTCATCATCTTTTTGTACAATTCTTGTTGAAATTTTTTTTATTGTTGAATTTGGTGATTCAACACTGTAATCAATTATTTTACTAACTGGTTTACCATCAACAATAATTATTGTTTCAACAGATGTACTTGATAAATCATTATTCATTGAATCATGATAACTTTCATGTACACGTGATTGTTCAATAACAAATGATTCTTTTATTATTTCAGATGAATTATTATCATTTTCATGATAATCACTAATATCCAATGTTGTATCACTGATACTTGGTTTTTTAATAATTTCAATATTTTTAATTATTTTATCATTTAAAGATTTTTTAATTGGTATATTTATTTCTTTAATCAATGATGTTGATTTAAAATCTTTATTATCAGTAATACTTGTTTCACTTGCTGATGTTTCAACGACATATGATGTTTTTGATATATCAGCATCATTTATTGTAAAATCATCAGTAACATCATGAATATCAATCATTGTTTTATTAATAATATTTTTATCAGAAATACGTGATGAATTTAATGGATATTTTGGTGGTTTACCAGTAACATCAATTGGTTTTTCGTTTATAAAACTTCCATCCCATGTTGATTGACCTGGTTTATTATATCTTGAATTATCTAAACGTTTTGGTGTACTTGTATTTCTTGGTATTGTTATAATATTATCATCATCATCATCATCTGTTTTATTTGATGTTATTGTTGTTATTTTTTCAGTTCTAATACTACCATCATTTGTATCTTTATATTCAACAATATATGTAGATGATTCAACAGTTTCATGATCTTTAATTGTATCATTAATTTCAATATCAAATTTACTCTTTTGTTTATTTAAATTATCATTTTTATTAATAATAAATTCATTATTTGATGATGTATCACCTGGTTTAACATATTTTGTTGTTTTAACACAATGAAAATCAGTCTCGTCATTTGATAATGATGATGATGATGATGGAATAGTATGTTTAATATTACTACTTGTTGTAATTTTATTATTTTTTTCATTAATTATATTTGTATTATTATTTGATTTTTCATAAATAAATTTACCATCCCATGTTGATTGTCCAGGTTTTAATATTGGTATACATTTATCATTATTTTCATTAATACATTTATATTTATTATAATCTTCAATTTTACTATCAGTATGTATATTTTTACCATGACTTGATATAACATTACCATCAACATCAGTACGATTTTTAGTTTCATCAATATTAACAGTATCAATATACATTTTACCATCTTTTAAAATTCCCTCAGACATTGATTTACTTGATTGATAATTTTCAGATGATGTTGATGATGTTTTAATTGTTGGTTTATTATCAATCATTTTACCATCTTTCCATGATGATGATGATTCTTTGACTGTTGATGATGAGGATGAGGATGATGATGATTGTACAATTGTTTTTGATGAAGATGAATGACTCTCAGTTGTTATTTCCATATTATTATTTTTACTATTATTTTTATTAATCATCAATTGACCATTATTATCTGTTGTATTATCACATATTGATGTACCATGTATTAATTCTTGTTTTTTTTCTTCATTTATAAATTTATCAGATAAATAATTTTCACGTTTTTTTAAATCACTTTGACGTAATATTTTTGGTTCACTTTCAATTATTTTAATAATATTACCTTTTGAATCCATTATCATTTCACGACTACCACTTGTTGTTTCCATTGTATTTGAATGAATTTCTTTTTCAGCACTTGTACTTGCTTCTTGTACAAATTTTTTTGATGTTACTATTGTTTCTGATGTTGTACCAATTTCTTCATTTGTTGCTACAATATTTTCATTACTCCTCTTCTTTACTTTACCGCCTTTTTTATTCAATACCATTTTTATATTTATCTATTTAATAACTTTTATTATTTAATTATTATTTTTTTTTTCTATAAAAACAAAAATTTAATTATCACAATTTTATTTTTTTTCAATGCACTCACGTATATAATTTTTTTTTTTAACACACTTTTATAAATATAATATAAAATATTTAAATAAATATTAATAAATATATATATATTTTTTTTCTATTTTATAAATAATTAATTAAATAATTTAAAAAAAAAAATAACTTAATTTCTTTTTTTTTTGTCTAAATTCAAATTTTTTAAATTAATTTTAATGTTCGTTTTCGTTTTTGAAAATAAATGATCGTTTAATTGATTGAACAATTTAATAGATTTTTTTTTTTTTAGATGTTGTCGATTCGAGATCGTTATTCGTTGTGACACGAGTTGTGAAACGTATGGTTACTACTACTGCGTTCCTACTCATATTCTCTATCATATACATTTGTTCTCTTCTTGGTTCTCAAAAAAAAAAAAAATTTATCAAAGAGTAGTGGTAAATTACACGACAACAACATACCTATATGCAACATATATAATAAATTTATATATACAGTAATACAACTCATTTAGTATCCTCATCTTTTACATATTAAATTATAATATTTTATCTTTTTCTTACATTCTTGGCACTACAAATCCCTACCATCAACAATATTTTATTCTTATCTCATTTATTGTCTCTCCTCTTTTTTTTTTTTATTATTTTCCTCAAGTATATTTATTTATTTATATTTTTACCTATTCTATCATATTTTAAAATGAGTATATACCTCATTCAATACACGTGGGAGGTTTTTAATTTGATGATGACTGTATCGAAATAATATTTAAATTCGAAATAAATATGTCTCAACTATACAAAAAAATTTGTCATAGATGTATTTTTTAACTATTACATCAATAAAAAAATAAAAAATTTAAGCGCCAAATGACTAACAGTATTTAAAATAATAATTTTAATTAAAAAAAAATTCATATCATATATTTTTAATGCATCGTTAATTTAGAAAAATAAACTTTTGTTTCGATTTTTTTTTTTTTTTTCTCTCACGTATATATATATATATGTAATTATATATGTATTTCATGTGATGATTATTCTTCATATCTTTATCAAGGTTAAGTGATTGATGATTACGATAATTTGGATTTTAAATTTTCAATAAATTTTTTAATAACTATTATGATTTATATGATAAATAAAATTATTATTATTTTTTTTTTATATCAAAAGTAAGAAATAATAAATGGAGGTGTATATAAGACCAGGTTGAACCGGTTTTTTAAAATTATTTATCTTGGTTGTTCTTTGCACATTATGTACCAAAGAATTGTATATACTAAGCGATGACGTAGTTGTTTTTTTCTCTTCAAGAACTAAGATATTTTTTTTTAATTTGCCGAAATGCATTCTCAGTTTCAATATATTGTCAAGTGTATCATTTTTATTCTGATGCACTTTTTTCGTTCTCAGACTGATCATTCCTATTTCGGAATGACTTCTTACCGTATAAAAATTCAAAAAATAAAAAAAATAAAAAAATACATACTCAAAGTAGGTCACGGAAAATGCTAAAATGTTCTTGAAGCTTTTATTTATTTTTTTTTATTCATCGATTAAAAAAAAATATATTTAATTTTTTTTTTTTTTTAAATAAATATAATTTTTTATCTTGTATTTTTTTACTAAAAAATTTTGCTAATATTTTTATGCATATATGTATTTATGTAATAATTTTTTATAATAATTTTTTAATTACATGAATATTTTTTTTTTTTTGAATATAATATATTTATTTATTTATCTTTTTAATATTACAAGTGTATTGTAAATACATTATTATAATATTGAATTTATAACACGCGATTTAATATGTGTCTTGTGTTGAGGATAAATATCGTGTATTAAATGTTCGTGACCAATGAGTGAACTTGTTAAAAAATTAAATAAAGACATGTTTTAAATACTCACTAAACATACGTGATATGTTGACGAATATTTTAATGAGTATTTTATTTTAAATCATAAATATAATAACAAAATTTAAATGACAAATAAAATATTCAAGTAAATATTTATTATTTTCAATTTATCTGTTTGATGATCAATATTTTCTCCTACTAGTTAAAATTTTTATAATTATATATACTTATATATATATTTTTTTTTATTTTTAGTAATAGTAAAAACTGGCTTTAGTAACCCACTTATTGACTTTTTCTTTCATCGACACAAATTGATATTTATCATACGAATATAAAATTTGTAATTTGCAATGAATTCATAGTAGTTGTGGTCATAGTAGACAGATAAATTGGTAGTCATAATATATCGAAAAATAATTCATAAATTTAGATTAATCTTATCTTTTTTTTTTATTAAAATTTAAATAACAGATGGCTCATTTATCAGGTGTTTAATATAATCGTTGAGTATTATAATCTATTGAGTTAATTTTTTTTATTCTTTTAAAATCATATGCATATATATTTTTATTTTATTTTTTTTCTTAAATAATTATTAATTAAATATTTATTTTAAGTACATATATATATTTTTTGGTATATATATATACATTGTATAAATAAAATCAAATAAAAAAATAAATTGTATAATTTTTAGGTGAAGGATTTTTATGGAATCTTTTGGCAATTGGCCTTGAAAATTTATATTGTTGGGGAAGGATATATTATTTTTATTTTAAATCAGTATTTGCATTGTCGTTTTATTTTTTTTTTCAAATTTCCTTGAGACCATTGAGTGGTGTTCCAAAAAAGGGTTGTTTAAAAAATTAATGGAAAAAACGTTTATTTTGATTTCAACAGCTATGTGAAGTTGACCCGCGAGTGTCCTAGAAAAAGTTTTTGTAATACATTTTAGCAACGTTTTGATTTGAACTAATTTGTACCGCTATTGTTTAAATTTGTGCCTCGCACGTTAAAGGGATGTATAGGGTTAAATATGACCTTTTTATATGAATTTAAGAGAAAAAAAAAATTGCTGCAGATGCAAAATAATTTGTACTAATTTGTACCACAAAGCTTGGAATTTGAACTTCAAAAATAACAAAAAAAAAAAAAACCTATTTAAACAAAAAATGTTATAAACAATTGCATAAACCTTTAATAATGAACTTTTTTAAAATTTTTTTTATCTATATAATATGAAGAAGGACACGCTTCTATTTGTACTACCAAGCTCAGACTGTACCTCAAAATTAACAACGAAAAAAAAATTATTTCAACAAAAAAATGTTATAAACAATTGCGTAAAATCTTTAATAATGAACTTTTTTGAAATGTTTTTTTTCTTTATAACATAGATGAGAATACGTTCGAAATAAAGTACTCATAGGATTATTGTTTTAATAATTACTTATATGCAATTACATCTTTCTCCCAAGCCATTGGACATTTAAAAAAGCGTTTATAATTATTAATTCATTATTTTCTAATGAAAAATTGCCTAAAGGAGAAGATGCATTGAAAAAAAAAACAAATATTGTAAAATATGGTTTAGAAAATTATTTATGCAATTGCGTTCGTCTTTCTGGCCACAATTACATCTGGTTTTTGATAAATGCATTGAAAATTTAAAAGATTAATTTTTTAAATAAAAAAATGGCTACAAAACAAGATGTGATTAAAAAACCCACACAAAAATTATTCATGCTCTTGATTTTTTAAATATTTATTTTATGATAGAAAGTGGGTTGGAAAAATAATTATATTAAATATTATCATTTTAAGATAATTAATTAAATAATTGAATATAAAAAAAAAAGAATAACAATTTAAAAAATTTTCTTCATCTATTTTTAACAAACGACTAATTTTATTTTTTATATAAAGAGTAATGAAGGATCAATCAATTTAGATAAATGTTTTCAAGTATCACACTAAACATGTTCTAAAAATGGAATCAATATTAAAACACTGATGAATAGTATATCATGTAATTATTATTTATTTATATTATTTTTATGGCAATTTAGTTCATATACGTGCTACGAAAATTAAAATAACATTAATCTACTCTTAATTTTTATTATCAAGTACATTAAATAAATAAATGTAAATGGAAAGTTGTATATATATATTTTAGCAACAATATTAACCAAAGACAGTAGAACCAGTCTCAATGGGTGTCTCAAATGATTATTCAATAATTATTTTGGTACCCATTATATCCTTGATATTCATTATAACTTTATATAATTATTTTTATTTTTTTTTTTTTTACTAATTTTATGTCTCAATTATATTTTGTTATCATTTTTCTATTTTTCTATTTTTTTCTCATTTTCAATTTATTTTTCTTTAATCATTATTTAAATAAATTAACTACTGACTTGATGTTTGCAAGGTCAAGAGTAAATTATATTTGACCCCAAGTTAAATGATACAGACTTAATAAAAATGATGACACTATGCAAAAAAATAATAATAATAATTATATAAATTTAAAATAATAAAAAGGTAAATAAATTATTAAACAAGTGTTAAATCATATAATGGATTTATTTTTATTTTTTTATTAAATATTAAAAGAAAGATTAATAAACTTTTATATTCATTTTAAAGTGCATATCCAGACAGTGAAGTCATATGCATTTGTTGTTGTCTTAAGGGCAAAAGATGAATTTAACTGAGATAATTTAAATTATTATTTATTTTTTAATAATAATATATAAAAGTACAAGTGAAAGTATATAGGTGTACATCGTTTACTATACCACCTACGACCATGACACTAAAAATTTTAAAAAAATAAAAAATAATCTCTCGACAGTGAATCGTCGTTGGCCTCGAGGCAAATAAAACCACCAGGGATCTATTTATTTTTATTATTGTTTTTTTTTTTTTTTTTTTTTTTTTTATAAATTCAATGAAGGCAAATATACGAGGCCAAATGAAATGATTCATTTTGTATTACCATTTCAAGATCATACCCAGAGAAATTTATAAATAAATTTAAATTTATTTATCAATTTGGTTTTTGGTTTAATTTAAAATTTAAAAATTTATTATTTATTATAGTTTTTTTTTTATTTTATTTGATGTAATTTGGCCCAATTAGTTTATGCAAAAATACTGCATTGGAATGACATAGTTTTCGTAACTAGGGAGTTTGTATCGATAATGCTTACACACTTTACATTCATTCATTAATTTATTCATTTGGTATTTAGAAAATTTTATTATTTTAATTATTCAACAAATTAATTTAAATAAAATATATATCTATTTAAAATTAGTAACTGTATGCATGTTGATGAATCATTTGTCTCAATTGTCAACATGATAAATATGAATTGATCAACAAAAATTCAATGATTTTCTTTTCTTTTTTAGATCGTTTAATTACATACCTAAATTGAGAACAAAATAATACTGCATCATCAGTGATATATGTTTCATTGATAATATTTATTTTAAAGAAATAAAAAAGATTTTATTTTTTTTTTTTTCAATTAAAATCACATTAACACGTGTATAAGATAACATACACACAGAGAATTTAATTTATTTCCTTGAAATAAAATTGTTAAATAAATTTATAAACACAAATGCACACAAATTTATTGTAAAATTCCTTGAAATTAAATATTATTTCTTGGAATTTTTATCATATAACCCTCGCTATTTTATATGGTTAATAAACTTGTATGATTGACACTTGAGATTATAATTTAAATATTTTTAAAATAATAATTTTGACTTTTTTTTACTTATAATTTGTTTGTTGATTTTTATGTAATATAATATAATTATATATTATTGAATAGATGAGTTTTAATTTATTTTAATATTTATATATTTGAATGTAAAATATTATTGGGGTGATTTTAGATTAACATACAACTCTTTAAATCACGTCGAAAACTGTAGATATTACTTCCCGCGTTAACATTAAAGCTTTGTGCTTGCATATCGTCGTCAGGGTAACATATTTTTTTTTATTTTTTTTACATATTAATTTTGCGCAACCGCAAATATAAAATCTTATTGCACTCATTGTAATAACAATAATTATTAATAAATAATTTAAAACTATAGAATACACAATTTTTATATTTTTTTTTAAATATTTATTTATCAAAAAAACTATAAAATAGGTTCAAAGATAAGATGAACACCATTTTTTGGAGTAAGAATGAATGAGCCTGTATCAAGTTCAAATGGTATTACTGTTGATTTTGATGGTTTAACAATATAATTTTTTAAAACTTTGATAATTCCCAGTTTAAATTGATAAGCAGCAAAACGAAGTCCTAAAAATAAAAATAAAAATAAAAATATTTTTAAATAATTTATAACACAATTAATTTTATTATTTTAAATAACAAAAAATACCTATGCAATTTTTTGGACCATCCCCAAATGCAAGAAGTGTCATGGGATGTCTCTGAGATTTGGCGTCATCAGTAAAACGTTCAGGATCAAATTTCTTTGGATTTGGATAATAATCTGAATCATGATGAATAGCATATACTGGTATATTAACGACTGTTCCTTTTTCAATTGTCGTATTTGTTTCTGGTATTTTGTATGGTTTACAAGCTTTTCTAATAAGAGTTAAAACTGGTGGATCTTTCCTCAATGTTTCTTGCATTACCATGTCAAGATATTTCATACTATTGATAACATCATAAGTTAATTGACCATTACTTTTCTTCAAAGTTTCAATAATTTCATTTCTTAATTTTCCCTGAATTTCTGGTTCAATAGCAAGTTCATAAAGTGACATTGAAATCAATGTACTGCTTGTCTCAAAACCTAGAAAATTATTTATAATGAATATAATTATATAAATGACAATTAAAAAGATAAAAAAAATTTTACAAACCTGCTGCAAAAAAAACAAATGCCTGTGCAGTCATTAAACTATCGGTAAATTTAAATTCACTACTATTTTCTGTTTTTTTTATATTTATAAATAAATCAATTAAATCATTTCTAACAATATTATTATTTTTTCTGACATCAATTGTTTCATTAATTGTATCTATAAAAAATTTACTTATTTTTGGATCCATTAACTTTATTTTTAAAAATGAAAATAAACCAGGTGCAAGTTCTCTTAATAAACGTTTCATCATTGCATAAAAATTTGATTCAAATATTTTTCTACCAATTTTACGAAATTCACTTTCATCATTTGATAAAGCATTCATATTTATTCCAAATGCACAAGATCCAATTACATCAGTTGTAAATTTCGCAGCTACTTCACGACAATCAATGACATTTGATTTTTTTAATTGATTTGATAAATATATTTCAAAATGATCAGCACAATCTACCATCAATTCAACCATGTGTTTTAATTTCCCAGTTGTAAATATTGGTGTTAATTTAGCACGTATCATTTTCCATCGGTGTCCATCAATATTAACAATATTTGCAGTAAGTGGATCAGTGTCTTCATTCACAACAATTCCACGACCATTAAACGTATCAAAATCTTTGATCAATATTGTTTTTATCAAATCAAGATTGTTAATTATTAATTGAGGATTGTGACCTTTATAAACTCCAACAAATGGTTCATGTTTCCATTCTTTATATATATTTTCAATTTCCTCACCAATTGTTGATTTTTTTAAAAATACTCGAGTAAAATTTCCAAATATTGGCACTGGTTTTGGACCAGGTACATCAATATTTTTCCAGTAATTTAATTTTTTTGTTATCCAATAATATATTGTTAAAATAATTGCAATAAATCCTATGATATATGTTTGTATTTTAAACTCCATATTGTCTTGTTTACTCACTATCAACAATTATATTATTACCTACTTACTTGATAGAAAATACAATAATGTGAAAATAACTGCAATCAGTAGATATATAATACATGCAGCATGACTTGCAATAATTATTAAATATAAATTATCAAGATTGGCTAAGATAAACAAAACTTGTTATTAAACACTGATGTATTATTATATTTTTTTTTTCTTATATCATCATCTTTGTTTAATAACGAAAAAAATAATAATAATAACAAGCTTGTCTTGAATTATTATACATGTCATTATTGTTTATTCATTTATTCTAATAATTATGACCATGAATCATTTTTTATTATCACATGAAAGAGTATTGATTACAAACTTTATATATTATTGATTACAAACTTTATAATAAAGACAAATATTTTCCTTTTATTATTTATAATATTCTTTCATAATTAAATCTCAGTACATTTCGTCGACAAAAAATATCGAATTTAGTTTTTTTTTATTTTTTGTTTATTAGATAAAATAATATCGGTTATTTAGAATTTTCCATGACGTATCATACTTTTTTTTTTCAATATCTCTGAGAGTTTAAGAATTAAAAATAATTATTTAAATTTGCACACTAATTGTTCAATTAAAATAGAATTAAAAAAAATTGTTATATTTTTTTTTTATCATGAAATCTAGACACTTCACTTCATCGATCACTTTATTATTCTTTTTTTTTTTTTTTTATTCAGTTATATTTTTAAAACAAAGGTTCAAAGATAAGATGAACACCATTTTTTGGAGTAAGAATGAATGAGCCTGTATCAATTTCATATGGTATCATTGTTGATTTTGATGGTTTAACAATATAATTTTTTAAAACTTTAATAATACCCAATTTGAATTGATAAGCAGCAAAACGAAGTCCTAAAAATAAAAATAAAAATATTTTTAAATAATTTATAATACAATTAATTTTATTATTTAAAATAACAAAAAATACCTATGCAATTTTTTGGACCTTCTCCAAAGGCTAAAAGTGTCATGGGATGTCTCTGGGCTTTAGCTTCATCAGTAAAACGTTCAGGATCAAATTTCTTTGGATCTGGATAATAATCTGGATCATGATGAATAGCATATACTGGTATATTAACTCTTGTTTCTTTTTCAATTATTATATTTGTTCCTGGTATTTTGTATGGTTTACAAGCTTTTCTAGGAATGTATAAAATTGGTGGATCTTTTCTTAAACTTTCATGCATCACCATGTCAAGATATTTCATACTATTGATAACATCATAAGTTAATTGACCATTACTTTTTTTCAAAGTTTCAATAATTTCATTTCTCAATTTTTCCTGAATTTCTGGCTCAATAGCAAGTTCATAAAGTGACATTGAAATCAATGTACTGCTTGTCTCAAAACCTAAAAAATTATTTATAATTATTATAATTATATAAATGATTATCTAAAAATATAAAAATACTTTTTACAAACCTGCTGCAAAAAAAACAAATGCCTGTGCAGTCATTAAACTATCAGTAAATTCAAATTCACTGTTATTTTCTGTTTTTTTAATATTTATAAATAAATCAATTAAATCATTTCTAACAATGTTATTTTTTTCTCTCATAGCAATTGTTTCAGTAATTGTGTCAATGAAAAATTCACTTATTTTTGGATCCATTAACTTTATTTTTAAAAATGAAAATAAACCAGGTGCAAGTTCTCTTAATAAACGTCTCAACATTGCATAAAAATTTGATTCAAATATTTTTCTACCAATTTTACGAAATTCACTTTCATCATTTGATAAAGCATTCATATTTATTCCAAATGCACAAGATCCAATTACATCAGTTGTAAATTTCGCAGCTACTTCACGACAATCAATGACATTTGATTTTTTTAATTGATTTGATAAATATATTTCAAAATGATCAGCACAATCTACCATCAATTCAACCATGTGTTTTAATTTCCCAGTTGTAAATATTGGTGTTAATTTAGCACGTATCATTTTCCATCGATCTCCATCAATATTAACAATATTTACAGTAAGTGGATCAATGTCTTCATTCACAACAGCACCACGACCATTAAATTTATCAAAATCTTTGATCAATATTGTTTTTATCAAATCAAGATTATTAATTATTAATTGAGGATTGTGACCTTTATAAACTCCAACAAATGGTTCATGTTTCCATTCTTCATATATATTTTTAATCACCTCACCAGCTAATAATTTTTTCAAAAATACTTGAGTAAAATTACCAAATATTGGCACTGGTTTTGGACCAGATACATTAAGATTTTTCCAGTAATTTAATTTTTTTGTTATCCAATAATATACTGTTAAAATAATTACAATAAATCCTAAGATATACGTTTGTAAATTTAATTCCATATTGTCTTATTCAATGATGATTGTCAAAGTTAAACTAAACCTTCACTGCAACACTGACTTAATTATATCTTATCTTTTTTTCAATAAGAAGAAGATAATAAACAATAAAAAAAACCTGTATTTTAAAGTTTTTCAATTATTATTATTATATATAAAATTTTTCAAATTATTATTATTTATTTATTTATTTCAATAATTAAAACCCTCAGTTTTTTGTTTTCTCAGGTAAAATAATATTGGTATTCGAAATTTTCCATGACGTAGAAAATTTATAATATTTTTTTTTTTTGCACTAATTGTTATTTTAATCTTTTATCATAATATCTTAACAACCCACTTTATTTTTTATTTTGATAAAAAATTATTTACATACTTACTCATTCACACGTACTCCAAAATAAACCTTGTTATTTTCTGTACTCTTCTGTACTTTGTACTCTTCAATTTTTAAAATATTAATAAATTTCACAATTTTTTTGCATATTTAATTATCTAATAATATTTATTAGTTTTGTTTATTGAGTATTTCGTAAAATAATACTTGAAAATAAAAAAATAAAAGAATATTAATTCAATGAATATTTAAAAAGTCAATATTTATATACTGTGCATATTATTTTTTAAATATATATTTTTCACTTTATACATTAATATTAATTCTTTTAGTAAATATATTTTTTAAACAAAAAAATTATAAATTGCAAGGTACAAGTTTAAGATGAACACCTCCTTTCATAGCAAGAACAAGTGATGCTTTATCAATAACATATGTTTTTTTAGTAAATTCTGATGGTTCAATTATAAAATTTTTAATGATTGTTATTAATCCAATTTTTGTTTGATAATTTGCAAATCTTTCACCTGTATAATTAAATTAATACAATTTATAAATAAATGTTAATAAATATCATATAATTTTAATATTATTTACATACCAATACAATTTTTTGGTCCATTTCCAAATGGATTGTATGTACCAGGAATAATTTCTGATTTTCTTTCTTCACTAAATCTCTCAGGATCAAATTTTTCTGGATTTATAAAATATTTTGGATCACGTTGAATTGAAAATATTGGAAAAAATACTTTTGTTTTATTTGGTAATGTTATATTAGTACCTGGAATTTTCCAAGGTACTACAGATTCTCTCACAAGTGATCCAACTGGTGAATTTTTTCTCAATGTTTCTTTATGATAAAATTAAATTTTTAATTACTATAAAGTTTATATTAAATTATAGAAAATTATAGTAATTATTATTATATTATTTACCTTTTATTACCATATCAAGATATTTCATTTCATTAATAATTTCATAGCTTAATTTTCCTTGACATTTATCAAGTATTTCTTTAATTTCAAGTCTAAGTTTATTTTGACAATCTGGTGCTTGTGCAAGTTCCCAACAAGCAAATGATAATGTTGTAGATGATGTTTCAAATCTATTAATATAATATTTATAATTTCAATATTTATTTTATTTGATTGTAAATAAACTTATTATTATTATTTACCCTGCTGCAAAAAAAATAACTGCTTGAGCTGCCAAAATATTGTCAGTTATATCTAAAACAATATAAAATTTATCATATAAATATCATTTATATATAAAAAATACTGATAAATGTTTGTAATTTAAGTACATACTTATATCAATATCATTTCTGTTATCTTTCATTGACTTGAGTACATCAACAAGGTCACCACGAACAATATTATTTTTTTTTCTATGTTCAATTGTTTCACTAATAATATTTACAAAAAAATTTAAAAATTTTGGTGTACGTATATTTAATATAATTCTTCCAATACCAGGTGCAAACTCTCTTATTAATTTTTTAATAAAACTAAATCCATCTGTTGAAAATATTTTTTTTCCCATTTTACGAAATTCACTATCTTCATTTGTTATTGAATTTGTATTTATTCCAAATGCACATGAACCAATAACATCAGTTGTAAATTTTGCTGAAAATTCTCTTACTTCAATGATATTATTTTTTTTAACTTCATCAATAAGAAAATTTTCAAAATTAACAGCACAATCAAGTATTAAATCAACCATATGTTTTAATTTACCACTTGTAAATAATGGTGTTAAATTTGTACGTAAAACTTTCCATCTGTGTCCATCAAGAGCAAATATATTTGATTGTAATGTATCATCATTTTCTGGTACATATATACCACGACTTGAAAATGTATTGAATTCTTTAACAAGAATTAATTTTATTAATTCTGGATCATTTATAATTAATATTGGATTTAGACCTAAATAAACACCATAATATGGTTCTTTTTTCCAATTATTATAAACTTCATCTACATTTTCAATTAATGATATTTTTCCAAATGCAGCTTTATAAAAATTTCCAATAATTGGTAATGGTTTTGGTCCAGGTATTCCCAATTTAATCCAATAATCATTACGTAAAAATTTTAAATAACAACAACATAATATAATTATTAAGCCAATTATTAATTCAACAACACCCAGCTCCATTGCAATTTTATAATATACTATTGTTCTTGAATACTAGTCTTTTAAAAATGAAAAATTATCTTGCAATTTTCTTATTTATATAATAATCTACGTCGTTGTAAGTATCACATGACTTGCACAAATTATACTTGAAGATAATAAAAATAAAAATAAAATGTGTGTGTTTTAAATTGATCTTGAATATTTTCTTGTAAAAAAAATATTACATTACAAATGACGAAAATAATTTACGTGATAAATTAACATTATATTAGTGATAAATTATAAGTGAATTTGAATAATTCAATAACCATTTTAGCTGTAATTTATCGTAATAAAATTAATGAAATATTATTATTATTGAAATAATCAATAACAATAATAAATTAATGTCATTATTGCTTCATATATTGTTATTCCATAACCAGTTAGCCATAATATTGCTCTGTATGGTTGTTTAGCCAACATTGCATAAAAAATTGTATGAAATATCCTGGCAATAACAAATGTTCTAATTAACCATGGTGAAACAACACAACTTGGTCCAGTTGTTAGCCATATTGCTGTTATAATAAACCAAGGAAAATTATTTTCCATATCATTTCTATGTGCTCTTCTTACTCTTTCAACATTTTCATCAACATCACAACGTAAACCTGATACTAATACATCCTCTGGATTTGCAACAACCTTTAATTAATAATATAATTTAATTAGTTTTATTAATTATATTTATTTATTTTTTTTTAAATAAATAAATAAAACTCACCTTTCTTACAGCACGTTGACTAACTGTTAATAATGACATGAACAATGTTTTTATTATTAATATTGATCCCCAAAAACCAAATTCTTTCATTAAATTTTCATCGATAGAAATCATTATTAAAATTCTTTTTTTTTTCTTTTTTTGTTAATTAATTTTATACTTTAATATCTTTATTTGAGTATTTAAGTTATACGTGTTATGAAATATATTATACAATCAGGCTACTAGGTTGACAGTAAAGGTGTTGTGGGTGTTGTTATTTATTTTTTTTTTTATTCACCCCATCATAATGTCACCTAATCTATATCTTGATTTATCAAATAAATAAACATTTACCGATAATGTAAATATCACTAACTAAATGACAATAACAAATTTAAAACTTTTAAACTTATAATTATGAATTGATACATCAGCAATTTAATAATGACTTGCAGATAATATTTAACCTTGATAAAGTTGTCAACAAAAATAAAAAATAATTCACAAATTAAAATATTTTTTTTTATCTGTTTATAAAAAATTTATTTATTACAGAATATTTTTTATTTTTACAAAATTCATTACCCAACCAATATGAATATTTAATAAAAATATCAAAAGAAAAAAAAATGTTTACAACATTTTTAAACAAAAAAAAAAAAAGATAAAATAAAAAATGGAATTATAAATTTGTTGTTATTGCTCATTTGTTCAATATACAAAAAATGAATTACATGTAATAAATTAAAGTTGCAACTGCTTGATAAATTGTAATTGCATAACCAATAAACCATGCAATTGCTCTGTGTGGTTGTTTTGCCCAAATAGCATAAACAAATGTATGGACTATTCTAGAAAGAACAAATCCTCTAATCAAAAGCATAGCTGTTGTATAAGATGGTCCAGTTGTTAACCAAATCAATGTCATTACAAACCAAGGAAGAATATTTTCTAAATCATTTCTGTGTGCTCTTCTTACTCTTTCTACATCCTCATCAACAGCAACTATTTTTGATGTTTTTGATACTCTATCTTCTGGATTTGCAAAAACCTTGAATAAAAATTAATTATTCAAAAATTGAACTTTGATCAATCATCCAATAATAACCGGTTATCATATATATTAACTTACATTTTTAGCAAAACGTTGACGAGCTGTTAAAAGTGACATGGCCAATGTTTTCATTATCAAAATTGATCCCCAAAATGCAAATCCTTTGAATAAATCTTCATTTATCACAACCATTGTTAATTTTTTATTTTTATTAACTTGAAGAATATAATAAAACACTTTTGTTACTCAATAATTCAATTGATAATATTTTATCAAATTAACAAACAAGATGTTTATTATACAAGACAGATAAACACACTGTATCACCTGATTCTCTGACTGTCTCTGACCAGTTTTTTTTTTATTATCTTTCAAGAATATGGCCACAACAAAAATATATACGTGGACATTCACCATCAGCTGGTAAAACTGATCACTAGCTCAAAGACTCATTCAAGTTGAAAAGAAAAAAAAAAAATATATAGAATATTTAAACAACA
>WSYQ01000615.1:0-24185 GCA_011426435.1 Lysiphlebus fabarum
CAAATGCCCACGGATCAAATGCCCACGTCCCAATTATCGACGTTGGTAAAGTACCATCTAATCTCACACTTGTATTGTTCAACTATAGATGCCGCTGCTATGTTATATATATTCACTATTTATTTAAAAAAAAAAAACTTATAAATATTTGATTTATATTAAAATAATTTAATTTTATTATTGTTTCATTTCTATTTTGAATTCATTTAAATAATTATAGTAATTTATAAATTCATTTTAAATTATAATTGTAATTTTTAAATTACACAATATTGGAAATATTATAAATAAATAAATTTAATTTAATAATTTAAATTAAAATGAATAACTAAGTATCTAAAGTAAATAAATAAATACAATTAATAAATCTTAAATAGAATGAATTTTATTTATAATTTTGAATCAAATAATACATTGATAGTTTGATACTTTAGATTTATAATTTTTTTTTTTTTTTTTGATATTCCAGTATTGTAAAGAATTAATATTTTGGATTTTATTATTAATATTAATATTATTAATGATATGGATTTTTATTGTTTAAATTATTAACAAGTAATGTCATTGAATTTTAAATATCGAATTATTATTATTAAATATAAGACGTTTAAAATTTGAATCAAATATTTCAAAACCATAAATATCTAATACACCAATAAGTGTACCTTTATAACATTTTTTATTTTTATTAGTTATATTTATATTATTATTATAAATATTTATTTTATCATTAATACAGTTTACAATCCATGTAAATCTATCCATAATTATATATATATTACCAATATATATAATTATATATATATTACCAATAAATTTTATATTACCAAGATGTAATATACCAGATATTACTGACCATATTTTTGTTATTTCAAGATTTATTTAGTTGTTATTTATAGTTATTATTTCAGATAAATTACATTTATAATTGTTTTTTTTTGTTATTCCAGTGTTGTAAATAAATACAATTATTAAATTTTAGATAGGATGAATTTAAATTAAAGATGTGTCTCAAGTGATTTTTCATGTACATCTTTCAATAAATTTTTTGAAACAAACATTTCCAAGATACATTGTTGATACTTTGGATTAGCTTTTTGTTGTATTCCATTTATAATTGTTTTTTTGGTTATTCCAGTATTGTAAATAATTAATGTTTTAAGCATATAATATTTTTGAATTAAGATAATTGCTCCATTATCTGAAAAATTAATACACCCTGAACAATCAACGTACATCAGGTTTTCAAGTTGAAAGTTTATAAATATATCATCACCAAAGTTTTCGTTACTAGTTATTGTTAGACGTTCTAAACATTTAAAATTATTGATTAACATCAGTGCAGGAATAGTAATATTCATTTGATTGGTAATATTTATTTTTTTTAATTTTGGGCATTCATTAACCAGCTCTTTGAAGAAAGAATTATCAATTGTATGAATACCATCAACTCCTAAGAAGTTAAGGTTAAATTTGCCATTGATAATAGACTTTAAATCTTGAGATAAAAATTTATTACAGTCAGTGATGTTGAAACTTTTTAATTTAGTGCATGTTTTACTCATTTTAATAACTGATGCTGGATGTACAGAATTAATATATTTCAAATTTATACGTTCTAAATTTAATAAATTTTCAATAAAAATTGAATTACTGTTAATTAATTTGCAACCTTCAATATCAAGGATATTTAATGATGTTATCAACGAAATTACTTTTGTTGCATCACCATCCAATTTCCATCTTTGAATTTGTAAATACTTAAGCTTGGTAAAACCATTGAAATTCTATTTAAAAAATCATCAAGACATTAATAAATGTTCATTATAAAATGAATAATTTAAAAAAAAAATAATTATAAAAAAAATACCTGTAAACAAACTGATGGAAACAGACGAATAAAAATTGATGATGAGTTAATACTAATTTCTTCAATATTATTTGTCAAGTGTTCAAATATAGTTCTATATATTAAACTATTGTCTATTCGTTCAGGAAATAAATCTAAGATATGTATAGATTTGAGTTGTAACATCTGCTTCAATGGTTGGTGAATGTCTGTTATGGTTATGTCAAATAAAGTAATTTTTAAATATCGAAGATTAATACAATTTATTATTATTATGAATGATAATACTGGTTAAGAAAGATCAGTATGTACATGTGAACCTGGTTATACTGGACTTTGGTAACATATGATAAACTTTATCAACTAAATATATTGGTATTCTATCATTAATTTTCGTGTTTGGTTTTAAAAAATGAGTAACATCAGCAACATGTACACCAACATTATAATTACCATTAATTAATTCATCACATGATACTGCATCATCTGAATCAACAGCTGTTGATGAATCAATTGTAATAATACAATCATTACGTAAATTTTTATTATTCATTTTTAATAAATCATCATCAAATGGTGTTACATCATAACCAAGAATATTTATTTTAATAAATTGTTGAACAGCTGACCATTCTCTAAAAAATGTTTTTCTAAAATTCTCTACAAAATGTTCCAATAATATATTGTTTATTTGTATTTATTTATTTATTATTTTAATATTAAGTGGTATTCACCTAACAAAAATTATATTCACCAATACACACCAATATTCACCAATATTCACCAATATTCACCAATATTCACAACAATATATAATTTTAATGTTCCAATAATATATTGTTTATCTGTATTTATTTATTATTTTAATATTAAGTGGTATTCACCTAACAAAAATTATATTCACCAATACACATTACACACCAATATTCACACAATTAAGTAATATACTAATGTGATCAATGATGATGGGCACACTCTTTAGGCAAGTCTGCAACAAAAAAATTTAGAATGTAAATTTTGTTCAATGAATACTTACCTTAAGGCTGAATGTAAATTCCAAAGTAGGACGACTCTTTGGGTTCAAAAGGGCACCCTTACACCCATAGTTTAGAAAAAAAATGCGCACCCTCCATTGTCATAGATTTTTATACTTTACTGTCGCGTTTTTAGTTGTATGAGTGTGGGCGGCCTGTGTTTACGAACACTAATACCACTTTAGAAATAAAATTTTTGATCGTGAAACGCCGTAAAATTTTATTCAATATTTTTCAAATGTTATGATAAGTGATAAGTGCAGGACTGTAATTCTGATAGTAATAATATTAATAAACCTAAATGATTAAAACCAAAAAAATACATATAATTAATAATTTCTTTACCAATACGAATAATAAATATATATATTAAAAACTATAAAAATATAACATAAAATATATTTTTTTAATCTTTAGAAATACAATTTTAATTATCAATTATTCAAATATACCTATACAGACATATTCGCATATAAATTACTTGGACTGGTAAGTGTGTGTGTGTGTGGTTGCAATAAATGAAACAGACCAAAAAAAATAGAGAAGAAAGATCACTGTTGCCATGTTTACATTTCGTGCGCCATGTTCGACAACCGATGAGTGATAATTTTTGTATGATTTAATTAATAACACTTACAATTCGTGATAGAAATTGATAATTTTTTTTTTATAATTTTCGTAATTTAAAGAAGTATAAGCTGTGGTAATATAAAGATTTTCTGTGAGAGCGTTTTTTCAATAGAAAGGATGCTTGTGTGTTAAAAAGCTAAATTGTTGTCAACTTTGACACTAATTATCGCAGTTAAACGTGATAGAAAATTACAAAAAAAATTTGATAAAACAGATCTTTATTTTACTCAAAAAATAAGCCCACTTTGATCAAAATCTGTGAGAGGGAATTTTTCTTTAATATTTTGACATTCAGCCTTAACACTGTCATCATTGTTATTCGTTTACATTTTGTTGTGGTATATTTTATAATATTTTGGTTAAAACAAAAAGTCTTGAAAACATATGTATAATTTACATCTTTTTAATCTTTTTATATTAATAAAATTTTATTAAAATTTAATGCAGAAAAAATTAATTTTACTAATTTAATTTACTTTAAATACATCAATCTTGATTTTTGATGTGTAAACATCTTTCGGCGCGGGTCCGGGATTTAGTTGTATGGAGTAAAAGGCAAAAGTCAAAAAAAGAGCGTCATATCCGTTTTTGCCGTCCTTTTCTAATAATATTGCCATTACTTTTTAATATATTTACATTGCGCCGTCGGTAATTGTTACCATCAAGCGTTCTGTAGTATAAATGTAGATAAAGTCGCTTCTAGTAAATCAAATGCTTGGATCCTCGAGGGGATAAATAATAATATATATAGCTATATTATATATTATCTTGTAAAAAAAATAGTAACATTGTATATTTATTATTTATATAATAATTTTTTTTAATAGACAAACGGTTACGGGAGTTTAATTATTGTTTGAACAATTATTTATCTATGGATTATAATCACAACTGTATATTGCTAGCCATTGAATTTTTTGAAATACATTTTGAAGAAATATAGTTAATAATTATTTAATAAACAAATGACTAATAGAGAAGATAGAGTTGCTAAAAGACAAGTATTCGTAGAATTATTATTTAAAAAAATATTCAATAAATTACGTTTGTTTTTCTGGACATGTGCATTTGATAAATACATTTAAGATTGCATTAATTATTTTCTTTTCTAAACAATATTTAATTGGCTTCGGAAAGAAGTGCAAATGAAAAAATGACAATAACTTGTATAATTAATGTTCAAAAAATTATTAAATCAATCGCATCTTCTTCCTTGTCATTTGTTTTTGCAAAATCCATTCAAGTTTACATAAATTACTTTTTTGAAGAACAAATGACTAATAGAAAATATGGAGTTGCAAAAAAGAAAAGTACGCTTGTATAAATATTATTCAAAAAATTGTTTAATCGATTGTATCTTTGGCCATTTGTTTATGATAAATAAACAAATAAATTATCTAAATCGATTATTTAAATAAACACTTAGCTAAGGAAAAAGGATGAAAATAAAAAAAAGACATCTAACTGTAGAATTAATTAAAAAAAATTTGTTTAAACAACTGAATTTATCTTCCTATAATCATTTATTTATTAGAAATGCATTAAAAATTACATAGAATAATTTTTTATATAAAGAAATGGCTACAGAAGAAGATGCAGAATGCAATAAAGAATAGACAATTACTTTTACAACTACTGTTTAAGACATTATTCGATCAATTGTATTCGTCTTCCTAAAGTCATTTGTTGATTTCGAATATATTAAAAATTATTTAAATTAATCATTTGAATTAATTAACAGCTACGACATATGATGCAAATAGAAAAAAAAACAATCAACTGTAAAAATATTCTTTAAAAATTTATTTTAAAAAATGCATCTGTTTTTCTAGCTGTTTGTTCTTGTGAAATGCATTCAAAATTACCTAAAGTAATTAATTCAATAAACAAATACTTGAAAAATAATTATTTAAAAATTTATTTATGCAATTACATCTATCTTTCTAGCTCATTAATATTTAAAAATAAATCTTCAATAAATAATTAATAATTCTTAAATCAACGATTGGCTATGGAAGAATATGTAATTTCAGAAATAGACTATTATTTATGCAATTACTCTTTAATAAATTATACATTCAATGGAATTTTTCGTTTTAGTTATTTTTGCCTAATAAATTCATCTAAAATTACATGAATAATTTTTTTAAATAAACAAATAGTTCCGAAAAAAAATATAATTAGAAAGAAGACGATCACTTGTTTCGTTATTGTTTAAAAACTTATTTATTTAAGTACAACTACCGGTGGACCTCAAATTTAATTAACTTTCAATAAACAATCAATAATTTTTGAATGAACAAATGACTAAGGGAGAAAATGAATTTGTGAAAAAAAACAAGTATTTGCCTAAATATTTTTCAAAAATTATATAATTATAATAATATATTTGTTCCTCAAAAATTCAGTACAGAAGAAAATGTAAAAAAAAAATAAACTATTATTGGTACTCTTTAAAAAATTATTTAAACAACTGCATCTATCTTCCTAGCTATTTGTTATAATTATAAATGAATTTAAATTTTCATAAAGTCATTTTTTGTATTAACAAATAATTACGAAAAACGTTGGAAATTAAAAAAATACAATTACTAGTACAATTACTCTTTAACGAATTATTTGAATAACTGCATCTTTCTTCCTATCCATTTGTTCTTAAGAAATGCATTTGATTGTTGTATAATATTTATTAATTAATTAATATTATCAATAAATAATAATTTATATTATTAAAAATAATAATTAGTATTATTAATAAATAATATGTGGCTTAGAAAAAAAATGTACTCAAAAAAAGACAATTTAATAAACGATTATTGATGGGATATATATTTTTTTTGAGTACATTTTTTTCCTTAGTTATTTGTCCATTAGACAATTATGTTCAGGAATTAATATAATATTATTATTATAATAAATAATAATAATTGTTATTAATAAATAATAATTAATAATATTATCTTGTTATGTATATCAAAAAATTTCTAAATTTCGAAACCGGAGTATTAAAAAACAATACTTTACAATACTCCGTTTCTTCCTTGCGATAAAAAGTATTCAAATAATATTAATATATTTTGGGTTGCCACGCACTTTATCTATAGTCCAAAAAAAAAAAACAAATTCTTTGGATAGAACATTTAAAAAAAAGCAGTTTGGAAAAATTGAAAGAGTTAGAATAAGTTTACGTGTTTATCGACCGTGGCATCATACCATGGTGGCATTTAAAAAAAAAAGAAGAAAATAGAAAAAATTGACATTTTGTGGATTCTGGACTTAAGGCCTTAACCATTATAAATATTTTTTTTTTTTTTCAATTTTTTAAAAAAGTGCCACCTTAAACAAATCGAGATAAATTACATTTTTAAAACTATATTTGCGCCAAAGATGTTTACACATAATTAACCCACGAGTCTAGAATGGCTCACAAATTTTTCAATATCTTTTTTTTTTTTTTTCCTATTTTTTATTATTTGTTTTTGCAAGGCTTCATTTCTCGGCATATTATGAGAAAATAGTGCAGATATAACATTTTATTATAAAAATAAAAAAAAAAAACATAAACAATTGTATAATAATAAATTGACATTTGTTTTTATTTTTATAAATTACAGATGATATTTGGTAATTGTGGTGTTTGAAATTGTGACGTCTAAAAAAGGTTATGTAGAAATGACTGGTATTGATGCTGAAACATCACAAGATATTGGTGAAGCAATAAATGCTAAAGGTGGAAGATTTTTAGAAGCACAAGTACAAGGTAGTAAAGTACATGCTGAAGAGAGTACACTTGTTATATTAGCTGCTGGTGATAGAACATTATTTGATGATTGTCAAACATGTTTTGAAGCTATAGGAAAAAATAGTTTTTATTTTGGTGAAATTAGTAATGGATCAAAAATGGATTTGGTATTACAATTAGTTGCTGGTGTTACAATTGCTGGTCTTACTGAAGGTATGGCACTTGCTGATCGTATTGGTTTACATCAAAAAGATGTATTGGAAGTATTGAAATTAACATCATTAGCAAGTCCAGCAATTTTAGACAAGGGTCGAGGTGATAATAAATTTATTTTTATATTTTATTATAATATATTCTGTATAATAATTATTATTTTACTACTTATAATTTTTTATTTATAATATTTTGCTGAACTTGATAGTGATTTTTAACCACAATTACAACTTCAACATATGCAAAAAAATGTAAATCAAAACATTTTTATTATTAAAAATTTCATATGAAGTATTGTAAACACTTGACTTCCAAAAAGGTAATAATAATTTATTAACAATATTATTATTAAATTTCAAATGATTAATAATACAAATTAAATGTTATAATAATTTTTCATAAATTAATTAATTATTCATTAGATGGAAAATGAAAATAAATAGTTTGAATAACTTCTTGAAGAAACTGGATGTGTAACACCTGGTAAACATATATCAGAAGTTAGACTTTTATTTATGAGACTTAAATGTTTTGGAGCATTATCACCACATGATTTTTAAGATATTTATGATAATCAAAAATTGTTTACATATATTTAAATAAAAATTATATTGTAATTTAATGAAATATATTAATTAACAATTTAAAGTTTAAAAAACAAAAAGTAAAATTTAATTTGGTCTTGGTTATTTATAATTAATTCTATATCTATTATTTCTGTTTTTTCTATGGTTTTATTACTTTTATTATTATTTCTAATATTTATTGTATTATTAAAAAATATGGATGTAAAAAATATGTAAAAAACAAAAAACAATAGACACTAACTTCATTCAGCTGAAAAAAAACAATTAATAAAACAAATCAATTTGATAAACCGAATATTATTAAATTGTTTAAACAAATAAATAAACAAATAAATTTAATAAATTAAATATTATTAAATTGTTATTGTTTTATGATTGAAATTAAATTGTTACCTTTTAAAGTAATAATTTGATGATGGAAATTCCAATTGGTAATTTAATAGAATTGAATGGACAACTACCAGGTAGCAAAATATTTATTTGTAATAATAAAAAATATCATCGTGATACCCGTAATGGTGGACATATTTTTCGATGTGCTCAACGTAAACTTGCATTGTGTTCTGCACAATTGTCTATTATAAATAATAAATTATTTTTAATAAATTCGCACACATGTGCCATAAATAAAAATATTTTAATGGAAGATAATAAAATTAGGGAAGAAGTTAATTTTTTTGAAAGAAAAACCTATCAGTCACCTGGACAGGTCTACAGCAACACTGTGATAATTAGGTGAGTTGATATATATGTATAATATATCATTTTATATTTTTGATATTTCATTATTTACTCAAATGCATTGTAAATTTTTTATTTTGTGTAAGATATTCTTAAGTATATAGATTATCATGTAGTTAGAAAATGTTAATTTATTTTATCATATAAATTTATATAAATTTTTGTAATATTTGAATATTTGTGATGATGATGATGATGATGATGATGATTTATATTTATATTTATATTCATATATCCAGATTGGATAATACAGAATTGGTAGAAACAAGTATAAATAAAAACGTAGTGAGAAATATTACAAGTCGTGAAAGGCTGAAAGTGTAGTCACCAGTACCACATACATATGATTTGTTTGATAAAAAAATATTAGAATTTCCTAATTTTTCAAAAATTTATAAAGGACGTGTTGAAACACCTGACAAATCTGGTACTGCTTTTATTTTTGTCGATGATGAAATAATCAAAACAGTGAATAATAAATCACATTTAATCATTCATTTTGATGGAACCTTTTCGGTATTATTATATTTACAATTATTATTAAAATTATTTTTATATAAATTCTCACAATTCTCCCAGAGATATAGTCTTATATTTTATATTTTTACTTGTAGCTGTTACCAAGTAAACCAAAATTTTCCCAATTATTAACAGTCACTTGGAACAGAGGGAATCATGTGAGTCTATTCATTAATTTGTTTATTTAATTAATTAATTTATTTATTTAATTCAATTATTTATTTATTTATTTATTTATTCATTTATTTATTTATTTATTTATTTAATTAATGAATTGTTATTATTAATATGATTTTGTTAAAGGGTATAATATACAAATGACAAAAGAAAAATAAGAAGCTTTCAAAAGCCAATAATAATTATAATATATAAATTAATATATTGTTACAATATGGGTAATTCAACCGGGGAATATTAATTAATTCGCACCAATTAATTTACTCAAATGTATTTTAAAAGTGTGCCTGCATTTTAGTCTAGCCATACGGCATATTCGACAGGGATTCTAGCACATGAGAAAACGGACGGAAAGGATGTTAGATTGTTACTTCGATAGGATCACGTAAATTAGACAAATAATAAAATAAAAGAAAATAACAATAAAAGTTTATCACTGAATTTAATGCTTTGAATCTATAAAATGGTTGATGTTAATAATTCACAAATTTTAATATTTAATCTATCCCAAAAGATTGAATATGACACAAGTTAATAAAACAATTATATAAAATAAAATAGGTTTGTTAACTTAACTCTTGTTATTACTTACAACGTTGGTTATTATTTTAATGCGTATACAATAAAAACTACTTTACAAAAGTGTATGCTGGATTCTAGCGTGGTGGTGTTCACTAACACATGTGGTTTCCAAGTTTCGATGGTTTTTACAATATGTATTTTAACACTAATCTTAATTAACTTTATTAAACTATATTTTGTTATTTGATTATCAAAATCTAGTTCTGTTGCTTGAACTAAGTACACTGGTAATTGATAAATTATTTTAATCGATAACAATGCTTGATCGGTTTTAAATACTCAAAATGATTCTAATTAATTTATTTAAATTAATATCCGAGAAGTTATTATATCAAATGTTTTGTAATAATTTGCTTGTTAATTATAAAAAGAAATGAAGTAATTATTTTAATTATTGAATTAGATGCAAACGTATAATTAAAACTTAGAATTGAACACGTGATGATTTTAGAAAAAGGATATATATTTCTATTACCAACCCGCACAGAAAAATCTCAGTCTTAAACGAGCTTCCAGTCTTAAAACGCGCTTCATTGAACTTAAACTGTCTTGTGAGATCTTAAACGAACTTCCATTAGCTTCCCAAATAAAATCACAAGTTTTTCCGAGGTCCCCAAACTCTTTCAAAGGCTTGAATTAAAAGACTTCGAAAGCATTCAAATCTCGGTCTTTCAGACGCTTGATTTGAAAGACTTCAAAAGCGTTCACATTTCTCAGTCTTTCAAAAGCTTGATTTAAAAGACTTCAAAAGGGTTCAAATTCTCAGTCTTTTAGAAGCGTGATTTAAAAGACTTCAAAAGCGTTCACATTTTTCAGTCTTTTAGAAGCTTGATTTAAAAGACTTCGAAAGTTTTTAGGTTTAAAAAAAAAAAAAAATTCAATAAATACGATTTCGAAAGCTTGTAGTCTTAAAATTAAAGGCTTTAAAACTTATTTCAATGAAAATTTTATTTGGGAAGCTAATGGAAGTTCGTTTAAGATCTCACAAGACAGTTTAAGTTCAATAAAGCGCGATTTAAGACTGAGATTTTTCTGTTCGGGACTTAGAAAAAATTCAAACTGCCTGATATAAAATTGTTAAGATTTTTATCATTTTGTATATTAAATAAGTATATTTCGCGGATTTTGATTAATATGTAGCTCTTATCATTTATTAATTGATGTTATTGGTTAACTTTTTTTTATTTATATATTTTTTGAAAAAAAAAAATTCAAGTTTGATTGCTTGTAGTGTATTTAATTTTACAATTCACTCTAAATATTTATTCAAGTTTTCATGTTATAAAATTTTTTAAAATAACAAAAATTAGAAACTCAAAGTCTAAGTAGTAAATATATTCACTTATTTTCAATTGATGATGTGGTTGAGTGGTCAACCTATCCGACTTCCACCCAAGAAACCTGTGATCGATCCCGTGCAGATTTTTTTTTTTTGGAAAAATTTTACAAATTTGAAAAAGAAAAAAAAAAAATGAAAGACTCCGAAGTCTTTAATTTAAAGACTTCGGATTTAAGAGTTCGAAAGCCTGAGGTCTTCCATTGAAAGACTTCAGAAGCTCGAAGTCTTTCATTTTAAGACTTTATATTTAAGAGTTCGAAAGCCTGAGGTCTTCCATAGAAAGACTTTGCAAGCCCGAAGTCTTTCATAGGAAGTCTTCCGAAGACTTCCTAGTTGGACAAATGAAGCGCGTTTTAAGACTTCAAAGGATTTTAAGTTCGTTTAAGACTGAGATTTTTCTGTTCGGGAATGTACAAAGTTAAAACGTTAGAAACAGGAGAGAGATCCGAACTCTCTCGCTGCCAGAACTAGAAGAAGGACTAGCTTAAAACTAATTGTCGCAAAAACTGGTTTCGCTTGAACGTGGCCTTAGTGTAGAGTTAGAAGAACTCTATTATTTCGACAAAGGTGGCCATATTTATTATTGATATTTAAAAGTAGTAATTATAGTTTTTTTATAATATTTAATGACGACCGCAGATTGTAACAATATATTAAAATATATTGATAAATGGTTAAAGATATTTATATGATTTCTTTTAATTTTTATAATTAAAATTAAATATATTCATATCAAATATATTAATAAAATAAATATATTAATGAAATTAAAATATATTGATGAATGGTTAAAGGTATTTATATATTTTCTTTTAAATTTTATTAAATAATGACATCATCACATATGATGGATGTATTTAATGCTGATGGAGGGGAATTCCCAGTTACAATTTGCATGACGTTTGTTGTACAAGGTCAGGAATATTTAAATTCAAAAACTAAAAAACCAATGAATAATATTTATTTAAAATATTATTTATCATTTTATACGTTTATGTTTATTATCCTTTTTTATTGATGAAAAAAAAAAAAAAATAAGAAGATAATATTTATTTTCTATTTCTTGAATTTTTTTTATTATCTATTCTTTTTTTTTTTTAAATTATTTTCATATCATGATTTTGATATGAAATAATTTTTATGTGTTTGATTTTCATAATCAAGATGTTTTTTAATTTTTAATGGACCAGTACCATCTTGATTTGTATTTATACTAAATCTATCACCACCATTATTCATATTGTCAATCAATATTCATTGATATTGATATTCATATTATTAACGTTTATCACCATCTTGTGCAATAATTTCAATTGTATAATCATGTGTTTTTTCATAATTTAAATATGACACTGCTGTTCTAATTTGTCCACTTGATGGTTCAATTTCAAATAAACGTTCATTTTTTTTATTATTACATATATTTTTTGATATATAATATGTTAATTTTGCATTTTCACCTTCTAATGGATCATCAATATCAAATGCAGTCATTGTATATAATAATTATGTTGTCATAATCGATGACATCACACAAATGACATATATGATATTAATTGTTTTTTATTTTTATTTTTTTTTTTTTTATCTATCAGTCAAATCGTACTTGTACAATTTGTCGTGGTGATGCTGGTGAATATTTTAACAATAATGATAGAACAAGTGATTGGCCAATGTCTCAACAAATACATAACGTCAAGAATTATTTTTACAAAGAATTTTGGTTTCCAATTATCACACTAGTGGTTTGTGCAAATATTAGCATCCTCATGTATATTTATTTTTTATTTACCAAATAAAATTTACCAATTAATGCCACATGTGTTTCATGACTTGCTGTATTAATATATCATTTATTTATTTTATTATATTAATTATAAATATTTGTGTTATTATTTATTAATTTATTCATTTCTTACCACATACTCATGTGTATATTTATTATTTATTTTTTTTGTTTACCAAATAAAATTGTATAGAACTAACCATAAAATTTGACAGCCATAACAATAACAAACAAAAAGTAGCGACATCTTGATTCTTTAAAACGTCTACTGTTTGTGGATGTTTGATCAAGTTATCGACTCGAAGTTCTTACTTACCACCGTGGATAATTGGGACGTGTGCATTTGAGCCGTGGTCATCTCAGTTTAAGCCCATAGATTATCAATCGATAGAAGATTGACCTTACCGACTCCCGGAAAATCGATAGATTACCACGTACCGACGACGGTTAAGAATTTCCCACCCCACCGATGGTAATCGACAAAAAGAAATTTTTTTTTACCCTTCATTTCCAAAATAATAACTAATCATTTTGAAACAAATTAACTTAATCAATATCAACAAATTATCCTAACGAAATAAAATTATTTAAACAATTCAAATCGAAATTTTTATAAATTATTTAAACAATTAAAAAAATTCAAATTGAAATACTTATAAACAAATAAAATTATTTAAACAATTCAAATCGAAATTTTTATAAACTTATAAATTATTTAAACAATTGAAACAATTTAAATCGAAATTTTTATAAACAAACAAAATTATTTAAACAACTCAAATCGAAATTTTTATAAACTAATAAAATGATTTAAACAATTTAAACAATTCAAATCGGAAATTTTTATAAACAAATAAAATAATTCAAACAATTCGAAATATTAAAACACCTCAAACAAAAATTTTTATAAACAATTAAAATTATTTGAATAATCCAAAATATTTAAACAAGTCAAATTGAAATTTTTATAAATGTATAAAATTACTTAAACAATTCAAAATATCTAAACAATTCAAGTTAAAATTTTCATAAACAAACAAAATTATTTGAACAATTTAAACTAAAGCTTTTATAAACAAAACAAATTACCTAAACAATTCAAGCCAAAATAAAATCACTTGAAAAAAAATTTAAATTAAAGTTTCTCAAACAAAATAAATTATCTAAACAGTTCAAATCAAAAGTAAATTATTTAAACGATTTAAAATTAAAACATCCGGACAACTTAAGTTGAATCTTGACAAATAGTATAAAATCATTTGAACAATTAAGAATAAATCTTTGGAAATAAATTAAAATCATTTAAACAATCCAAGTTAAATCTTTACAAACAAAATAAAATCCTTCAATTAATTCGAATCATTTTTTTTTTAATATACATAACCAAAAAGAATTTAGACAATCCAAATAGAGATGTTCTTTTTACAAATAAACTACCCGAATAATTAAAATTTTTTTTTTACTAAAAATTAACATAGATGAATAAGCAGGCCCTTTTACAATAAAGATAAAACAAAACATATAACTCAACACGACTTTAAGCTATAAAATATAATGATAAATGTCAGATAAACCTAACAAAAAAAACAATACCCCCTAGATCACCCTATAGTCTACCCAGCACTGGCCCAGCACCAGAGCCAACTACAGACTTAAGTCGGAAAATTTTTAATAAACATACAAGCAGGGTTGTTAATGTATAAAACATAATGTTTTAAACTATGTTTAAAACTATGTTTAAAACATAGTTTAAAACATCCTTAGTTTTATCCATTTGTATAAAACGTCGCCATCTAGTGGCGAAATTGGGAACTGCAACCAAAACAAACAAACGAACCTAAATAAATTTGTTGTTATTAATATGTTTTTTTTTAAATATATGATCATCAAATTTGTTCATAAATAAATGATATAAATATTATGTTTATAAATTTTATAAACTTGTTATTATTAATGTTTATTAAATAAACCACAATTGTTTGACAGGTTAGGAGTGTAAGTATAGTCGGTAAGAGAGAAAGTTTGAGCCTACGAGAGATCAGGTGGGTTTTATCCGTTTTACCCGTTTTATCCTGTTTAAAACGTTTTAAACGTTTTATCCATGGATAATTGTAAACAACTCAAAAACCCTCCATTTTAACAACCCTGCATACAAGTATAAACGAATCTGGCTACGCAAGCGCAGATCAGACCCTTGCAAGCACTAGCAACTTAAACGACTCTCTCAATTCAGATCGCGAAAACACTACTATAAACGACGAAGAATACTTTACAGGCGAAGACTCTTTCGAAGAAACATTAATTAATAACGACCCAAACAACACCATAAAACCTACACCGAACATTTCAACAGAAAACTCAAACAACCCTAACGTACTTAACTTAACGTACGATTAAACGATCAAAAAACCCGACCAGAAATAAGAATTAACGAAAGCCTATTAATAACTGACGACGAAGAGTCAAGCGATAGCGAAGAAGAAATCCCAAATAACAATATGGCACAACCCCCACAAGAAACTAGCTATAGCGATCAGATAAGAATCCTACAAGACATAACCAGTGGTATAGACACATACAACGATAAAAATGGGTTACAAAGCTTTATAACAGAATGTAAACGAGCCAAAGAAGAACTACCGAACGCAACATAGGAAAGTAAACTTACGCGAGCAATCGTGAGAACAAAACTAAATAGAGATGTAAGAGACGACTTGCAAATACCAACCGAAGGTTACGCAGATTTAAACACTCTAATAAATGCTCTGAAGAAACTAAGAAAGAGCCATAGAAATGAGACGCAACTTATCGGGGAACTAAGCCTTATGTATTAACAACCGAACGAAAGTGTAAGAAAATTTGCAAGACATATAAGAGACGCAGGCTCCGCAATAAATGATGCCCACGAAACAGTTGAAGGCGAAAACCCACAATTGTGGAAAAATAGAGTAGACGACATATTACAGAATACATTTATAATAGGCACAATACCAGAAATAAGTCGTCAGCTAAAGAAAGAAAGAAAACTTACAGAACTTGTTAAGAAAGCGATCGAATTAGAAGAACAAGAAGAAATGAGATCATCGATAAGGAAAAACGATGGAACAAGAAGAATACAAAACGTAAATACGATCGAATCGGATAGAAATAGAAACATAAACAAGAATATAAACACATCTACAAACACAAAAATAAAATGCACACATTGCCTAAAATTAGGCCGCCACATAAACGACTGTTATGAATTAAAAAAACTTAAAAACCGTAATACACCTCAGAATAATAAAACTACACAAAGAACTACACTAAATGAAATTAACTGCTACACATGAACGGAAAAGGTCATACATCAAGAGTATGTCCTTCGAACCAAAACGCAAGATCTCAAACAACAAGGCCGACAAATAACGTTAATAATCGTAATAACAACAACAGTAATAACAACACAACAAGAACCGATCTTTATTGTCAAATATGTAAGAAAACGAGTCATTCGACCTAAAGATATTTTTTTACTATAACCTAAAAAATAAGAATGTAGAAAAATGCGAATATTGCCACATTTCAAGACACAATAAACGAATGCAGAAGAAAAAAAAACGACGACGAAAACGCCCAGGGAAACGGCCAAGGGCCCGCCTCGAGAGACAATCGAGGGGGCCAATATCAGCGCCAAAACCAGCAGCAAAACAGGAACACGAGGCGAGCAAACGCGATGACAACAGTAGAGAACATAGAAGAGGAGAGCGACGAGTCATCACAATAGACTTGATGACCCATGATAGATTACCTTTCATAGTCATAAAACAGGAAAACAAAATAACCTCAACCTTTTTAATAGATACAGGTGCCTCACCTTGTTTGATAAAAAAATCACACGTCGATAGCGATAATTTTGATAGCACAATAACAATAAAAGGTATATCAGGGTCACCTTTCACCACAATAAGTACAGCAATAATAAAAATTTTAGATACTAAACCAACTTGTAACGTAATCCTAGACTCGACAGACCTCATAGAAGACGGCCTGCTGGGATCAGAATTTTTTAATGAAAATAAAGCAGAAATAAATTATGATAAAAAATATTTGAAAGTCCGAGACAAATATTGTTCATTCGGAGGAGTGTACTTCATTGAATCAAATAGCGAACAGATAGTCCATCTACCCGTATCAGAAAAAGACGAAAAGATGGATATATAAATACACTTAAACTTAGAGATGGTGTATATGGTGGTAATTGCTTAATACATGCCACAAATGGGAAAGCTTATATGAAAATATATAATACTACAGAAGAAAAAATAGAAATGATCTGTCCAGAGCTACAACTGGAAGAATTTGAAGAGTCACAAGAAACCAAAAGCACAATCGGCCCACTAGTTGCCCTCATAAAACGTAAGAAAAAGAAAGAAAGTAACAGAAAAATAACCCTAACAGAAGGGACAGAAACAAAACAAAAATTAGTAAACCTCATAGCAACCATGAGTACAATAAGAGAAAAGTACGAGAAAAAGATAAGTGGCTCAACAGAAGAAAACGCAAACCAAACCAACAGAAACAAAAATTACATAGAAAGAATCGAATACATTATGGAAAAAATGGATTTCAAGGATATGAATCAAGAAGAGATAGAACACGTGACAAGGTTAGTACAAAAATACGCAATGCAATTCTAATTACCAGAAGAAGAATTGAGTGCAACAAATTTAGTACAACACAGAATTATTACAAAAGATGAAGTACCAATAAATGTAAAACAATATCGGCCTCCACATAAATTACAAGGAGTGATCGAAGAACACGTTTCGAAAGGTCTTAAGATAGGTATATTAAGACACTCAAAATGGCTGGTGAAAAAGAAAAGCAAACCAGGCGATACAGTAGAAAAATGGCGCATGATAATTGATTTTAGAAAGTTAAACAACAAAACGATTGACGACGCGTTCCCACTACCAAATATTACAGATATCCTAGATCAACTAGGTGGCGCAAAATATTTCACAACGATGGATTTAGCATCAGGGTATCATCAGATAAAAATGGACCCAAGAGATGCAGAGAAGACAGCTTTTTCAACACCAAACGGTCATTATGAATACATAAGAATGCCCATGGGACTGAAATCAAGCAGTTCCACATTTATGAGATTATTAAGTACCTTACTAACAGGTCTACAGGGTAACGAAATGTTGTATATTTAAACGATATTATAGTACCAGCAAAAAGTTTGAAAGAACATGACGAAAGAATGGATAAACTAATGAATAGGCTAAGCGAAGCCAATTAAAAGATTCAACCAGACAAATGTGTTTTCCTAAAACGAGAAGTAGCATTCCTCGGGCACATAGTTTCAGAAGAAGGTCTTAAAACAGATCCCAAAAAAATAGAAGCAGTCAAATGCTTCCCAAAACCGAAAGATAGAAAAGGAATAAGACAATTCTTAGGTCTTACGGGCTATTACAGAAGATTTATACCAAATTATGCAAATGTAGCAAAACCGTTAACTAACCTATTAAAAGATGAATTTAAATGGGATACAAAAACAGACTCACCTTTCGAAACTTTACAAAATGCTTTATGCAATTCACCGATATTACAATATCCAAACTTCGACAAACCTTTCATAATAACAACAGACGCCTCAAGTTACGCTATAGGCGCAGTTGTATCCCAAGGAACTATAGGTAAAGACAAACCAATAGCATACTTTTCTAGAGTTCTAAATGACGCAGAAACTAGGTACGATACCTACGAAAAAGATGCACTAGCAATAGTAGCAGCAGTCAAGAATTTTATACCATAAGTATATGGATACAAATTTACTGTCATAACAGACCACCAACTCCTAGTATAATTCAAATCAGCAAAAGATACGAAAAATAGAGTCCTAAAATGGAGACTTGAATTAGCAGAATACGACTACGAAGTAAGATATAAACCAGGCAAACTAAACCTAAATGCAGATGCACTATTTACAAACCCAACAACTGAACGTCACACCAAGACAACAGACATCCAAAGAAAGAGATAAAAACGAAATACCAGATGATTTAGAAGATTTTGCAAAAATACTAGAAGAAGAAGAACCAGACGAAGAAACAATCGAACGAGTAATAAAAAAAAGAGGTTGGCCAAAAAAAGAAAAACACAATGAGCCTTATATCACTACCAGAAAGAAAAGAGGCAGACCGAAGAAAACAATAGAAAACAAACGACAAAGCAACACAGAAGAAACAGAAGAAGATTTCACAGAGAGCAGCGAGAACGAGTCCGAAGAAGAAATAAATGAGAATAAATACGAAGAAAAGATACGGGATCAGAAATCCTAAAATCAACTAACCGATTAGTTTTACCCGAATCATTTATATTAGGACAATGTACCCACATAAAAAAAGCAAAAAAATATTACTTCCCCATCGTCATAGGAAATACAAACGGTGAATCCACAGTGACCACAAATAAAAACTTAGAAAAAGCTTTTGACGAACTACACACACATACACAAAGAGAAGATATAGATTATATAACTATTTCAAAATCGAATAAAATATGTAATATAGACTGGTCAGAAATACTAAACCCAATAAAAGCCAAATTCGGAAACAAGAAAACTAGAATAATAATTTGTAATAATGAATTAATATACGTAAAATTAAGTAAACGAGATGAAATTTTCATGGAACTACACACGTCACCAATAGGCGGCCATAAAGGTATATCAAAAACCTATAATGGAATCAAAAACGAGTATTACTGGGAAAATCTAAAAGAAGATAACACACACAGAATACAACAATGCTTAGATTGTCAACTCAAAAAAGTAAATTCAAACATAAAAACCCACTAGTAATTACAGACACACCGAGTAGAGCCTTTGATAAAGTAGCAATGGATATGGTCGGTCCACTACCAGTAACGAAATCAGGTAATGAATATATATTAACTATGCAAGATCTATTAACAAAATACTGCTTAGCAGTACCACTAAAAAATGCACCCGCAACTACAGTAGCGGAAGCTTTCATCTCAAACCTCATTTGTAAACACGGCTCACCTAAAATAGTATTAACAGACCACGGTACAAATTTTAATAGCGAATTAATGAAATGTGTTGCGAGAAGATTCAGAATTAAGAAAGTAAAAACGACAGCGTACCATCGACAATCCAACGGTTCGTTAGAAAGGTCACACCACGTACTCGGAGAATTCCTTAAACAATATGTAGACCAAGAGCAAGAATTGGATAAATGGGTAAACCTAGTGATATTAAATTATAACACTTCGATACACGAAGCAACGAAATTCACACCCCACGAACTCGTATACGGACAGATAGCCTACCTTCAAGCAAATCCTTACAGAAAAGCGAAAATTTACCAACATACAATAATTTCTTAAAAGAACTAGTAACACAAGTAGTAAAAACTCAAAAAAAAGCATACGATAACTTAATAAAAGCAAAAGAAAAATCAAAAAAATATTACGACAGAGACGCACAGCCAAGACCCTACGAAATAGGAGATTACGTATTTTTGAAAGACGGCCCAAAACCGGGCAAATTAAAAGATCACTACTCAGGTCCATTCGAAGTATTCGACGTCTTAGACAGAGGCGGAGTAACGATAAAAATCAAAAACAAACTCAGAGAAGTCCACCCGAACAGATTAAGAAAATCAAAAATAAAACCAAAAGACAAAGGACCAGACGAACAATAAAAACAAACATACAAAAACTCGAAATTCACAACAGTTACGAAACAGATAAATGTACTAGGTAAAGAGACTAAAACAGAAAATTACAGATGTTACTACAAATACTGCTCATACTATGCCTATGGAAGTCAACCGAAGCAATCATCGGCTACGATTGTGGATTGACAGCACTCAATACCACAACAATTTCAACTATAGAAGTAGAAGACTGTGTCCCACCAATAACAAGAAAAAATAGAAAGAACAAAAGCAGTATTACTACAATCAGTAGAGTACGGAGTACTAGAAGTTAAACACTGTAAAGTAGAAGTACTCAGAACAGCATACAACGGCGGAAAAATGACAGATTACATATCAGCAATGCCAGGCGGGCTAGCTGTGTCCATACTGGACATAGACGAAACAGCATGCTATGAAGCACATACAAAAAGGACAATAAATATCTTAGGACTAGGGTTCGACGACCTACAAATGAATGCAACAAACTTTAGGAGGGGAACAGCCGCAGGCACACTGAATACAGACGGAGACTGCACCAGAGCTTAATATAGTGAGGCAATGCATCATACGAAAGCGTAGTCGTTCAGATAGCAGTAAAAATCCTATTAACATCACAATGGGGCAGAACAAACTACAACGACAATAAAATATTTATGAATTCCGGAACAACATGCGTCCTATCCGAAGAAAACTGCATCGACTCTATATACGGACACAGCTTCTGGAGGAACTTCTCAAGCGACAGCGACGGCTGCGATTTTAATAAATTCGCGAGATTATGGGTAGGAGACATTGACGTAATAACAACAGAAAAATACAGAATATTTACGATAGCTACAGAAACAACAACAATAACATTAGCGGAAAGACTAACAAGTCAGTTCTGCGGACTTGATATACACCAAACAGAACATACAAAAATATACGTAACTTTCCATCTCGAATTCGCCGCAATGGAAATGACAGAAGAAAAGTTCGATCCATTCATATACATGAACACAAAATTCGTATACCTAAAAAAACACATAAGAAGAAACATGGAAAACATGTATAAAGATTTCATGATGCACAGATGCAGAATGGAAAAACAAATACTAGAAAATAGATTAGCATTAGCATCAATAATGCCAGACGAATTCGCTTACAGACAGATGGGTAACCCAGGTTACATGGCAATCACAGCAGGCGAAGTAATACATATCATGAAATGCATGCCTGTAAACACTAATTTCAGACAGACAGATGAATGCTACAGCGCACTCCCAGTATAGAAAAGCAACTCCTTATATTTCATTACACCAAGAACCCACATATTAGTAAAAAAAGCAGAGAAAGTACCATGCAATTCACCATTACCACAAATGTTTTATTACTACAACAACTGGTATAAGATGACACCAAAACCAGTCGAGACATTCGAACCACAAAATCTGAAACCAATGGCAAAAGAAACATGGACTTATATAGGACCACACGACTTAGCAGAAACAGAAATATACACAAAAGAAGACCTCAACAGAATGAAAGAAAGGATAATGTTCCCAATAGAGAAAGCAGTCATCCTAGACGATTTAGCAAAGGCAGCAGAAAGAACAACAAACAACAACGAAAGGACATTCATGAACATCTTCGGAGAAGAAGAGCTGAACACATTAGTTGAAAGTTTTTGGATCAGATGATGGTCCCAGTTCACATGGTTCGGAAACATAAATGCAGGGATAATCGGAATGTTCGCAATACTACAAATAATCAAAATGATAGCCGATACCATACTACACGGATATGTACTACAAAAAATATATAGCTGGTCAATACATATGATAGCAGCAATATGGGATAGCATGGCAACAATGCTAATCCACGAAAGAAGAGAACACCACAGAAGAGCAGAAGAAAGAAATAAAGAAATAGAAGAAAGAGAAGAAGAGACACACACAGAACTACAACAACTCTACCCTACAGTACCACCACATCCAGACTTCATACACAACCACACTATGACCCAAGAAGCCCACCACGGAGTCCAAGCAGCACGCGCAACACAAAGAGGCGGATACTTAGACTAATCAAAAAAAAAAAAAAAGAACCACAAACACACACACACACACCAAACAGACCATTAATTACAACAAAAAACACTACAAAAATTACTAACAAAAAAAAAAAAAAAAAGATCTGGTAACGTTTGTTAAGGCGTGTAGCCCGCATTACCTTTGAAAATTAAAAATGTTCAATACTCCGGCTAGGGTCATGTTAAATTTTATTATTTTTTGAATAAATTTCAATCGTTCATTAACAATAAAATCATTGAAAAAAAATGTATTAATATTCAATAAGAAAATTTAAATAATCAATAAAATAAAAAAAATAATTATTTCGGTTCCAACTTTTTTTATAAAAACAATATTTTTCGAAGAAAAAAAAAACAAAAATTTTTTTCATTTTTTTGACACAAAGATAGCTTTTTCAAATAAATGACTTCATAGATAATGTTTTTTCTTATTAGAGGCGATAGTGTTTCCAGAGACGCTTATTTTAAGCCAAACCCGAAGTTTTCACGATAATTATTTCGTAAGTTATAAACTTTTTATTTTTTAGGAGATACATCCAATATTACGTCTAAGCCTTTCGGCGCCTACCCTCCGTAGAGTTAAGGCAAGCTATAACTTTTGATAGAACCAACGGAATGACTTCAAATTAGGCTCAAAAAACGTGTTTTTCAAAAATCTATCGCCCCTTGGGGGAAAGGGGGGGGGGAGGGTACGTTCTGATTCTAAGAGCCAATTTTTTTCGATTCTTGAAAAAAAAATGACAAAAATATTTCAAAAATTTTATTTTCTATTTTTTTTTGAAAAATATAATTTTTTTTGAAAAATGTTTCGAATAAAAGTTGTAGAACTTTACCACACATACTTTTGAAATCGTATACGAAGTATTTATAAGAATTTTTTCAAAAGTTTTTTTACTAAATTACTAGAAAATTAGAAAAGCCATAACTTTTGAAAAAATTGTAGCCTAATTGACTTCGTATTAGGCTCAAACAATGCGTCTATTGAAACTCTATCGCTTTTCATAGGAACGAGAATTAGCTGTTCAGTCACTTTTTTTTTATTCCTTAAAAGTTAAATTCGAAAAAAAAAAAAGTCGGTTTTTTTAGTTTTTCTTGGAAAATATGATTCATAGATCAAAACTTGTTAGAAGGGGCGATAGACTTTTCGAATACACATGTTTTAAGCCTTATACGAACTTTCTATCATCATTTTATCACGCG
>WSYQ01000616.1:0-26333 GCA_011426435.1 Lysiphlebus fabarum
CTTCACGATCTAAATGACTTTGTACTTCGTGTAATGTACGGCCAGCACGACTCAATAATTTTGCACCAGGACCATGACTAACAGCTATTGATTTTTTTGTTCCAATATCAACATTTTCTGATTTAGACAAAAATTCTTTGCCAAAATAACGAACCAGAAGATTATTGCGCAAAGCATCACCCTGAGAAATATTTAAAAAAAGAAAAAAAAAACATTATATTAATAATTAATTAATCATTAAATATTATTATTCAATATGCTAGCAAATAATGTACCAATACTAATAAATTCAAAATATAAAATTTGATAATACACAATAATAAACTGAGGATATTTATTTTTACAATGCAATCAAATACTCTTGCTTTTTTTTTTTTTCAATAAAAAAGAACAATATAAATTTCTTTTTATACTTTTTAATTGGATTAATATATTGGAATTACAAAGAGAACAATGACTACGTTACAGGGAAAAGTATTGGTACATTTTACGTTTGCAAACAATCAATTAAAAAAAATTATGAATTAAAAAAAAAAAATGTATGTTATAAAATAAAGCAGTATATAGCAAAGCATATTAAATAATAATGAAAATCGTGCAAGATGTACATGCAAACCTGAATCTTACAAAGTCATATAAGATACGTTAAAACTAAACTCATATATATAATCGTACAATTGATATACAATATTAAGCCGAGTTAAATGACAAATAAAAAAAAAAGAAAAATTACGAATCAAAAAGGAAAGAATTCAACATAAATTTCACCCCAATACTGTCAAAATTCTCGGGATCTTTTCTTTTTACATCGTTTATATGTTTAATTGTTGATGTTTTTTTGTGCTTTTTTTTTATTTAGTATGTCAATCTACAACTTTTACCCGCTGTTGTTGAGTCATTTGATGAGCCTGTAACTGATCATTGGTATCAGATGAAAGAGACAAATCGTTGCTCTTCTCGCCATCCAATCCCACATCCAAGATCTCTTGAAATTCCTTCGCAGCATGAAAAGATCTTTACCTACAGTTCTATTCTACCAATAGATTTGTTTTTTTTTTTTTTTTTTTTAAATTCCCCAAATAATATATCACGTATAAACTATAATTTCTATAATATTAAAACTGCTTATGTTTTAACCGATTAAGTTCAACAAAAAAAAATAATTCAAGTTTACTACAAATATTTCTAAATAGTGCATTTTAAAAATGGCTGTAGCACCCAAAGTAGCGTAAAATCATAGGAGCGTTTATTAAAAATAAAAATAAATAAAAACAATTGCAGCTTATAATGTATTTTTTTAAAACATTTCATCTATACTAGTTTTTTTTTTTTTTTCAAGATACTATGAGCAGCTGTATTAAATATGTGAAATTTCATTTTTCTTATCTATCAAAACGTATTTTATTATTTTAATGAATGGCGATTCGTGCAGATGATGAAGTAAAAAAATAAACGAACCTTTTCACTGTACTCTGGATCAATTGCCATCATTTCTCTGAGTGTTCTCAATACTTTGACACATAATTTTTCTTCCTTTTCTTCAAGTAATTTTTCCGTATGTTTTATCAATCTAAAAAACCAAGAAAAATGATTAGTCAATTGAAAAAATAAAAAAGTCAATGTTGCTGCAGTGAATTTGAGGGTAAAACTATTTGACAAACAAATAATGACAAAAAAACAATGGTTATTACCTTCTTATAAATCCACCATTTTCACAACGTTTTCGTGCTTCTGTGCCAAGAGGAAATAGTAATTCAGGTCGATATAAAATATCTACAAGAAGTGATAATTCTGACTGAACTAAAGGCTTTAATTGTTCTTCAAGTAAGAGCACAATGTCTTGCAATCCCTCGATAATACTACGGTCCAGTCGCATCAGTTGCTAATGATAAAAATACATTAATGATTAATAACAAATTTATTTGCTTTTTTATATTTTTAATAAACAATAATTTTACCTGACTTTGACTGCGTTCAATTTTTGGTTGTTTAGATGCTTCTCGCCATTTATTTGTTTGTCTACTCAGCATAGCAGCTTTGTTAAACATTGAAGCAACAAGACTTTCTAAATCTGTTGGAATTGCAATTCCTCTTCCTTTGGCTGAAAATACATTTTTTGTTTTTTTATAAATATTTAATAACTTGTCATTCTCAGTTGAATAATTTTTTTCTTTATACTCACCAACATCAGCAAGAGTTCTGATACAATTTTCAGCGTTAAATCTTTGACCAGCATTCAACCATTCACATTCAGATACTTTGAATGCTGCATGAAGTAATTTGACAAATATTGGCTGTCTCGTCTATTACAAAAAGAAATAATAATAAAATCAAAGTTAATTAAATTTATAATACAACAAAGAATACTGATAGATGAAATTAGATAGAATGAATTGTCAATTGGTTTTGTTATGATTAAGCAAAAGTGTTAATCACTCAGTTAATAATATTCTACATGTAATTTCGTTTTTTTACCTCACTTTTAGATAAAATAATATCTATATAAACATGCAGTTAGCAAAAATAAATTATTTGCTTTTTTAATTTTGTGTCATTTCTTCAAAGATGATAAATTTTTTGTTTTTCTTTTTTTTTTTTTTGTTAATTTTTTTACTCACAGAATGAGAACTTGTTTTGTTGTTAGCGTTGCACTCCTTCATGTTCCAAAAAAGCCAAGCCTCGTGCAGATGTTTCTGTTAGTTAATCAACCAAACACCATACAGACCACCAAACATCAGTATCATCAAATCATTAGACCAGCCGAAGATTCATGCCAAAAATACAGAACATGCCACTTCCAAAATCAGCGATTCACAAGCACATACCAATTTTTATTTATTTTTTTTTCTAATATTCTTATTTTATTTATATAAAATTAAAAGCATCTATTATTCTAAAGCTGTTTTTTATTTAATTCTTTTCATTATGCTTGAGCGTGAATAAAATTTAAATATTTTTTCATGCAAAGCAATTATTTTGTGATAATATATACAAATATTATATCATATAAAATTTATTGGCAGTTATTAAACTTTTTTTTTTTGTTTTTTCTGTTATCTCGCAAACTATAAACTAATATTAATCAATTTTGCACCTTGCTATGTTTACCTCCATTTCAACGTGCTTCGATTGTAATGTAAAAAAAATATTTGAGATTTATTTATTTATTATTTCAAAGATTTTAAATCATGCAAAACCTCGAGTTAGTATTGTTAAAATATATATAGGAAAAATAGTTGAATAATTTAATTTAAAATTTTAATTTATTGCATGTTTTTTCTAGAGTATAATTTAAAAACCAATTGTAAAAGTTATTTTATTATTTTTAAAATGAAAAAAAATAAATAAATAAATAAGTGAAAAATCTTAAATACCTGAACAGTAGTGCTTTGATCAGAAAATGGACTGCTGAAAAATGTTGTAATGATGTTCATCAGACAATTAGTAACATAATTTTCAAGACTAACATCTGCATGTTTGCGATCATGTGTTGCATTTGATATAATAGCCATGTCAACAATAAATGATTTTTCGAACAAAGACCACATATGATTTGAAGTATAAATTTCTTTCATTTCAACCTCAGTATCAATATAACAATGATTTAAGAAATTAATATATGCTTCTTTAACTTCGGGTAAACAATCAATATGTGATACCATTGCAACAATATCATCAAGTGGCAATAAACTGTGGCATTTAATTTCAGTATTAACATTTTTTCCCATTGTACAACAAGCTAATAATTTAACAAGTTCAACATGATATTTTAATGGACTACTCTCATCATATCTGTGTCTTTCTGATCTCATCATTTCAATAAATTGATTAAATGAACCACGATCATTGTAAAATATAAGTACATCTTCCCCAGCTTGTACAAGTTCTTGCATAACCATTTCTTGACATTTACGAATAAATTGATTTTCAGCTTTAACAATTGTTTGTAAAAATTTAAGATATTGTACATGTCTACCATGTGTTTCAATACAATGAACAAAATGTTGTATTACTTTAACATTAACTTCATTACATAGTGTTGAATTATCTTGAAAAATACTACATACTGTTTGAGCTTCACGTATGCCAGGATTTAAAAATAAATCCAATTGTTTATGTAGTAAAACTTGATTTTGTTGATTACCAAGACAAAAGTTTTGTAAAAAATCGTGAGCAAGACGCATTAATTCATTCATTCTTGTATCTTCTTTTGAATCAAATGGTACTTGAAGTAAATCCAATACAATTGTATGAACTCCAACATTTCTTAATAACCTTTGTTCATGTTTACGTGGTTTTATAATACCACCTGGTAATACTTGTATACAAAGTTTATTCATACGTATAAGTATTTGTTGTATTTTACGATATTCTTCAGCTTGATCAGAGTGAAGAGGTGGTCCAATATCTAAATCAATTGCTGAACTTTTTTTATCAGATGATACTAATTGAGGTGCTGGTTTACGTGGTGTTAAATTACTTTCATCTTCTTCATCTTTATTAATTGTTGATTTCTTTGCACCATGTTCATCAATCGATTTTGATTTGTAAACCCATAATTCAGATTTTTCAACTGATTGACGTAACACATCCAAGTCAGATTTGATTTGTTTATATGACTCAACATCGCTGTCAGACACCAATAATTGTACTTGTTTAAAAGCTTGAAGTACTTCCTGTCTTTGACTAAAATGTCGAAATAATAAATGAAGAGCTCCGGATACAAGTGGTGGATAATCGTGCATCGCTAGATGCAGAAGTACTCGCAAAAATGTTCTGCCACCTTGTCCATCTAAATCTAAGGCAACGCATTCATCGCTGAAAAAAAAATATTTTATTTATTATTTATGCTACATGAAGTTGTATTCGATTTCATAAATTATTAAATTATCATCCTAAACTAATATCAAAAAATGCCGATTTGTATCAAGAACGTATAATAACAGAGAAGGTATATAAAGATATTTGAGTTTTTTGAATTACCGATTTTTAACAAGAATATATAATGACTGAGGAGGTATCCAACATTTTTTTTTTTCAAAAAATTTTGAAATTGTAACAGGAATATATAATGACTGAAGAGTTATCCAACATTTTTTTTTTTTTTCGAAAAACTGTATAATTTTAACAGGAATATATAATGACTGAAAAAGTATCCAACATTTTTTTTTTTTTTTCAAAAAATTTTCGAATTTAAACAGGAATATATAATCACTGAGGCGGTATCACACATTTTTTTTTAACGTTCAATTTTCGACAGGAAAAATAATAACTAAACAATTCAAATTATACTAGGCGAACATGACTTTAAAAGAGGTATTCGATGCCTATTCCCGTTTTTATCTACCAACGATATTTTGCGACTTATCGATATTAAATTATTTTAAAATTTATTGAAAAAATTGTTAAAAATACTAGGCGAACATGACTTGAAAAGAGGTATTCAATGCCGTTCCCCGTTTTTCTGCATTACCGATATTTTTTGATTTATCGATATTAACTTATTTTAAAATTTATTGAAAAAATTGTTAAAAATACTAGGCGAACATGACTTGAAAAGAGGTATTCAATGCCGTTCCCCGTTTTTCTGCATTACCGATATTTTTCGATTTATCGATATTAACTTATTTTAAAATTTATTGAAAAAATTGTTAAAAATACTAGGCGAACATGACTTGAAAAGAGGTATTCAATGCCGTTCCCCGTTTTCCTGCATTACCGATATTTTTCGATTTATCGATATTAACTTATTTTAAAATTTATCGAAAAAATTGTTAAAAATACTAGGTGAACATGACTTGAAAAGAGGTATTCAATGCCGTTCCCCGTTTTCCTGCATTACCGATATTTTTCGATTTATCGATATTAACTTATTTTAAAATTTATCGAAAAAAATGGCAAAAATACTAGGCGAACATGACTTGAAAAGAGGTATTCAATGCCGTTCCCCGTTTTTCTGCATTACCGATATTTTTTGATTTATCGATATTAACTTATTTTAAAATTTATTGAAAAAATTGGTAAAAATACTAGGCGAACATGACTTGAAAAGAGGTATTCAATGCCGTTCCCCGTTTTTCTGCATTACCGATATTTTTCGATTTATCGATATTAACTTATTTTAAAATTTATTGAAAAAATTGTTAAAAATACTAGGCGAACATGACTTGAAAAGAGGTATTCAATGCCGTTCCCCGTTTTCCTGCATTACCGATATTTTTCGATTTATCGATATTAACTTATTTTAAAATTTATCGAAAAAATTGTTAAAAATACTAGGTGAACATGACTTGAAAAGAGGTATTCAATGCCGTTCCCCGTTTTCCTGCATTACCGATATTTTTCGATTTATCGATATTAACTTATTTTAAAATTTATCGAAAAAATTGTTAAAAATACTAGGTGAACATGACTTGAAAAGAGGTATTCAATGCCGTTCCCCGTTTTTCTGCATTACCGATATTTTTCGATTTATCGATATTAACTTATTTTAAAATTTATTGAAAAAAATGGCAAAAATACTAGGCGAACATGACTTGAAAAGAGGTATTCAATGCCGTTCCCCGTTTTTCTGCATTACCGATATTTTTCGATTTATCGATATTAACTTATTTTAAAATTTATTGAAAAAAATGGCAAAAATACTAGGCGAACATGACTTGAAAAGAGGTATTCAATGCCGTTCCCCGTTTTTCTGCATTACCGATATTTTTCGATTTATCGATATTAACTTATTTTAAAATTTATTGAAAAAATTGTTAAAAATACTAGGCGAACATGACTTGAAAAGAGGTATTCAATGCCGTTCCCCGTTTTTCTGCATTACCGATATTTTTTGATTTATCGATATTAACTTATTTTAAAATTTATTGAAAAAAATGGCAAAAATACTAGGCGAACATGACTTGAAAAGAGGTATTCAATGCCGTTCCCCGTTTTTCTGCATTACCGATATTTTTCGATTTATCGATATTAACTTATTTTAAAATTTATTGAAAAAATTGTTAAAAATACTAGGCGAACATGACTTGAAAAGAGGTATTCAATGCCGTTCCCCGTTTTTCTGCATTACCGATATTTTTTGATTTATCGATATTAACTTATTTTAAAATTTATTGAAAAAAATGGCAAAAATACTAGGCGAACATGACTTGAAAAGAGGTATTCAATGCCGTTCCCCGTTTTTCTGCATTACCGATATTTTTTGATTTATCGATATTAACTTATTTTAAAATTTATCGAAAAAAATGGCAAAAATACTAGGCGAACATGACTTGAAAAGAGGTATTCAATGCCGTTCCCCGTTTTCCTGCATTACCGATATTTTTCGATTTATCGATATTAACTTATTTTAAAATTTATCGAAAAAATTGTTAAAAATACTAGGTGAACATGACTTGAAAAGAGGTATTCAATGCCGTTCCCCGTTTTCCTGCATTACCGATATTTTTCGATTTATCGATATTAACTTATTTTAAAATTTATCGAAAAAATTGTTAAAAATACTAGGCGAACATGACTTGAAAAGAGGTATTCAGTGCCGTTCCCCGTTTTTCTGTATTACCGATATTTTTTGATTTATCGATACTAACTTTTTTAAAATTTATTGAAAAAATTGTTAAAAATACTAGGCGAACATGACTTGAAAAGAGGTATTCAATGCCGTTCCCCGTTTTTCTGCATTACCGATATTTTTCGATTTATCGATATTAACTTATTTTAAAATTTATTGAAAAAATTGTTAAAAATACTAGGCGAACATGACTTGAAAAGAGGTATTCAATGCCGTTCCCCGTTTTTCTGCATTACCGATATTTTTTGATTTATCGATATTAACTTATTTTAAAATTTATTGAAAAAATTGTTAAAAATACTAGGCGAACATGACTTGAAAAGAGGTATTCAATGCCGTTCCCCGTTTTTCTGCATTACCGATATTTTTTGATTTATCGATATTAACTTATTTTAAAATTTATTGAAAAAATTGTTAAAAATACTAGGCGAACATGACTTGAAAAGAGGTATTCAATGCCGTTCCCCGTTTTTCTGCATTACCGATATTTTTCGATTTATCGATATTAACTTATTTTAAAATTTATTGAAAAAATTGTTAAAAATACTAGGCGAACATGACTTGAAAAGAGGTATTCAATGCCGTTCCCCGTTTTTCTGCATTACCGATATTTTTTGATTTATCGATATTAACTTATTTTAAAATTTATTGAAAAAAATGGCAAAATACTAGGCGAACATGACTTGAAAAGAGGTATTCAATGCCGTTCCCCGTTTTTCTGCATTACCGATATTTTTTGATTTATCGATATTAACTTATTTTAAAATTTATTGAAAAAAATGGCAAAAATACTAGGCGAACATGACTTGAAAAGAGGTATTCAATGCCGTTCCCCGTTTTCCTGCATTACCGATATTTTTCGATTTATCGATATTAACTTATTTTAAAATTTATCGAAAAAATTGTTAAAAATACTAGGTGAACATGACTTGAAAAGAGGTATTCAATGCCGTTCCCCGTTTTTCTGCATTACCGATATTTTTCGATTTATCGATATTAACTTATTTTAAAATTTATTGAAAAAAATGGCAAAATACTAGGCGAACATGACTTGAAAAGAGGTATTCAATGCCGTTCCCCGTTTTTCTGCATTACCGATATTTTTCGATTTATCGATATTAACTTATTTTAAAATTTATTGAAAAAATGTTCAAAAATACTAGGCGAACATGACTTGAAGAGAGGTATTCAATGCCGTTCCCCGTTTTTCTGCATTACCGATATTTTTTGATTTATCGATACTAACTTTTTTTAAAATTTATTGAAAAAATTGTTAAAAATACTAGGCGAACATGACTTGAAAAGAGGTATTCAATGCCGTTCCCCGTTTTCCTGCATTACCGATATTTTTCGATTTATCGATACTAACTTATTTTAAAATTTATCGAAAAAAATGGCAAAAATACTAGGCGAACATGTCTCGAAAAGAGGTATTCAATGTCGTTTCCCGTTTTTCTGCATTACCGATATTTTTTGATTTATTGATACTAACCTATTTCAAAATTTATTGAAAAAATTGGTAAAAATACTAGGCGAACATGACTTGAAAGGAGGTTTACGCATTTTTTACTGTTTTTCATATATTTATTAAAAAAAAGCTTTTTATTTATAACAGGAAAACATATTGACTGAAGAGGTATTCAACATTTTTTCAAATTTTTTAACTTTCAACAGGAATATATAATGATCGAAGAGGTATTCAATATTTTTTCGAGATAGCCACAGACATTTATCAAAAATCTTTCAAAAATTTTGAAATATATCAGGAATTCGGAACAGGAAAAAAGATACAAGACCCATATTTTATTTTCTTTTATCAATAATACTTATTATGCCGAGAATTATTGAAAAAATTGTCATTCTTGGTCTGCATATTTTGCGAAAGAAAAGAACTGATAGAAGAATTTTTGTTATGCAGCTGAAGACTCTTTTATTCATCCAGCCCCAATTTTTCGAAATTTTTCGACATAATTTATAATAGTATTCGGAATATAGAATGTCAAAGAGGTGAACCATTTAGTGTTCACTTTTATATTTTACTGTTCTCATTTAGTTCTGTAACAAATGTCTCATACGTATTATCACAAACAGTTTATGAAATCTTACAATATTATACAATTCTACATTACTTTACAATACAGCTGTATATGTCAGAATCGTGTTTTTTATACGTAAAATCTTATAATTTAAAATCATTATTTCAATGTTTCAGCTTACCTACTCCCAAAAATACCCTCAGCTTGTGTACCAATAGATTCAAGATCAATTCCTTTATGTCTCAAATTAACATCACCTGACGTTTTTTCAGTCTCATCGAATTCTTGCTTAAATATACTCAAAAGACATGATATACGATAATCCAACCGTACATCCAAAATAAATTGTAGAATTTCAATAATCTTCAACTTTGTATCCATAACCAAAGGATATTCTTTCTTTGTTGATGGCTTTGGACGTGGAGATGAATTTCCAGAAATAACTTGTCCGGCCGGACCAAGAGTTAGGCTCGTCATAACTGCACCCATGTCACCGATGCATCTAAGTACCCCTCCTTCAGCTAAAGTATTATAATTTATTATATTACACGTAAAAACAACTCTTTTTTATTTTTTTTCTAAAGCTAAATTACTCAATTTTTTGACAAATCTTAATTTTCTATATTCTATTCTAATGAAATGAACCAAGAAGCTGTATGCCATATTCTATGTTTTAGCATAAAGCAATAAATATGCAAGCTTAATCAACTGCACAATACCTTTTTTATCCTTAGTCTCCTTTGACTCAGCTAAATAGAATATTTGAATGCAAGTTAGTTGGCAGTTAGTTTTGTTAAACTATTATCGTAAATTTAGATAAAAACATCGAACAAACTATTACCGGTTTGAAAACAAAAAAAAAACAAAAAAACAAATAAATGCATGCATTAAAATAAATTTAAAAAAATAAAAGATTGTTTTTTAAGTTATCAATATGTATTTCTATATTATTTAAAATTTGAATATTTAGTCTTTAAAAAAATAACAGTCTTGGATTGACTAGCAAATAATAATAACATTCACATATAAATTTAGATAATTTTATTTACTTTTGAATAATTGAATAATATATTTTAAATAAATAAATGTACGAAATAGTTTAACAGCATGTTTGCTGTAATGAGTTATTAGTTTTGACTTACAATTAATTTCACCTGTTGGTATTTTTCCATTGATGTAATCATTCTCCGAAACACAATCTAATATACTCAATAGTGTTTTAGTTAATCTAAGTAGATCACTAAAACTATAAAACCCAAAGTAAATAAGATCTCGTGCAAGTTTGACAACCTGTAAAATATTTTTACAGTATTAAATCTAAATGTATATAGTTATAAAGAAAATATTTAAAAGTTTACCTCAAATGTTAATTTATTTTGTTCTTGATCAGAAAATGACCACATTTTAGCAACAACATTACATAGATAGTCTTCAACAAAACGTATTGTTGAACTAAACTTAGCTCTAACTGCTTCTTTATTTTCGTCAGGCATTTTATTTGTATCATAATCATTGATACTCATTTGTGATGGTATTTCAGACCATAATCTAGCATACTTGACTGGAGTAACTGGTTCTTGTGGATCTCTATCAACATGTAAATGTAGCATTAAACGACAAAATGATGCACGAAGTTCATAAGGTACTGTTTCATCTTCCATACATTTTAATATTAAATCAATATCAAGATGTGGTGAAAGATTATTGAGTGCTAAATATTGACGATTTAAACACATATTACTAAATAAATTTAATTGATGTCTATAATAATCAAGTATTGCTAAATCCTCAGCGTTTCCTGATTTAGCACCTCTTGATAATTCACTAAGTGACATTGATCTTTTACCATCATTCCAAACAAGTAATACTTCTAATTCTTCAATAATTGTTATTGTTGATACTTCATTTACCATATCATCATCATCATTATCATTTCCATTTCCATTTCCATTTTCATTTCCATCACCATTATCATTCTCATCCGCATTACTATTATTGTTATTATTATTAAGATTATCATCAATTTCTTCTTCAACTTCTAATTGTGTTTGAATGATTCTTGTATCAAGTAATATATCTTTATTTTTTTCACTCAATACACTTTTACATATTAATTCTTGTGTAACAGCAATTGCTTTTTTATTTGATATACATAAATCTGATAGATAATCTAAAAATCTTGATTCCCAATTATACATATTTTTTCTAACTAAACCAACAAACGTTTCAATTTCAGCTGCTGTTATATGTTTTTCTAATAATTTACGATTATTATGTAATAATGCTGTTATTGTATCTTCAGCAAGTATATCATAACCAATTTGTTTTTGCATAAATGCAAAATGTTTAGCAATATATTCTTGATTTTTTCTATAATCTTGTTGTGATAATCTAAGTATTCTGTAACATAATCTAAACATATATTTATATGGTGCATGACGTGGATCATTTAATTCTTCAATACGTAAAAATGGTCCTTCACCAGCAATTGTTTCAAGAAATGGTGCTTGTAATATTTTAAATAATTGTCCAAGTATATATTGTTCACGTAATAATTTTTGTCTATCTCTAACAGTATTTGTAACTGGTAAATCTAATGCTTCTGATTTATTTTGTTCATTTTCAAGACCAGCAATAAAATAAACAATATCTTGAAGTAATGATGTTACAGCACGTCTTTCATTATGTGATATTGTACCACGTTCTAATTTTTGACTTATTCCAGCAAGTACTTTACATGCATCATTTGCAAAATCAAGATCACGTACTTCAACTGGTGGTACTGATCTAAGTGCAAATGCTTCTTTATCTTCTTTATATATTGCACAACCAACTTTTGACATAACTGGTTTTTCATCATCTTTATCAATTGGTACATTTGTTGAATGTACCCATGTATTTGTACATAAATGATGTAGTCTTACAAATGATGATTGTGGTACTAATGAATCACCACGTGTTAATGTTGTTGGATCAAGTTCAAATAATGAACTTATTTCATTACAATGTGGTACTGATACAAGTCTATAAACTGGACCACTTAATTCTTTTTTATTTTTTAATGTTTCACGTGGTTCATCAGTATCAACTTCAGCTGCTAAATATTGTCCAGTTGCTAAATGTTTAAATCTAAATAATGAATTCCAATGACCAGCACCACCTCTACATGGATCATGTTGTACAACTTCAACTTCCCATAATGCTTTACTACTTGTTGCTGCTGTTGCACTTGTACGTCCAGTTGTACGTAAAAAAACATGTTGTTTTTTTTTATATTCATCCATTGTTAAAAATTTTTCTTGTTCAGCATGAAATAATCTAACAACATCACCACCTTTTAATATTTCTTCTTGATTTTCACGATGTTCCATAAATAATGTTACTTTCCATGATGTTGATGCATTAACAACATTAACTTCTTTACAACCAGGATTATCATGTAAATCATAATTTGCAGCAACATGAAGACCTTGTCGTCCAGCATTAACTGGTTCCATTATAACTTTATCACCAACAACAACACTATCTCCATCACTTCGTAATTTATAAAATGGCATTATGTATAACCAAGATCCTTCATTACCATTTGCATCCAAACATACACGCATTGCATTTTTTTCAAGTAATGCTGGCAATCTTTTATTAACTGTCAAAAATTTATTTGACTTGAGATGAAGAAGCTGAAATATTAAATATAAATATATTTTACTTAAAACTTATACATGAATCAATATTATAACAAGAAACTTTGAAACTTTGATAAATTTAGTAATTGCTAAGTTTAACAACCTACCTGAACCACATTTCCATATGATACAACACTTCCAAGTAATTTTTTATTTTCCGTATCATTTTGTTTCTTCTCAATCTCAGCTGCATGCTAAAATAAAAAAAATAATGTAATAAACAATTCATAAATTTATAAATTATTCTTTTAAATATTATTTTTATTTATTTACTCAATTTAATGTTTATTTAAACTTACGTGAAGACGTTTGAGCAAGACCTGATCAGTCGCTGAACTTCCAGTTTGTTTTGCTGCTTTCCAGAATTGCTTCTGAGCAGAATAACGATTCATAGGACATATTTTGAAGAGACAATCTAAATAAATAAAATAATAAATATATTAGTATCAAAACCAAGTTATATTATAAATAGTATTTATATTTCAAATAGTTATGTACTTTGAAATAAATTTAAAAAATAAAAAATTTATTACCCCTGAATTTTTTTGGTGGATTGGAAAGGTCTCCAGCTTCTGGGCAAACGACACATCTGTCATCGACTAAGCTGCAAGTAAAAATTTTTTTTTTTTTCATTAGAACAAAGTTAAAAATTCAATAAAAAATTAAGTAATATGAAAAGGAAATCCTTGAATAAAATTATCAATTATAGATGAAAAATAAATATATAATTCGTCGTCTGCATAAATATTGAGCCTCATTGTAAAAATAAATTTACTGAATTTTGTAAATTGTAAAATGACCTCATTTTTTTTTTCTCATTTTTTAATAACTTTTAAAAATAGCATCAATTTTATAATCATTTTTGTTCATATTTTTTTTTCTAGATGAAATTATCTTCAGTTACTATCATTTTCAGAAAACGAGTTCATTCGTCAAGTTTGATTTATCTAGATTTTTTTTTTTCTATGCAAGTGTGGCTGAGCATTCTTTAATGAACGTCACAATATTCTGAACATTGGCCCAGGCCCAGAAACCAGACCGATCGATAGCGGCATGTCAGCTGGATTTGCGCTTTCAACACTTACTTGATAAAAAAAAAAATATATATATACATAAAAATCAACGGAAGTGCTTCCGCCAAAAATAAATAGATAAAATAAAATATATGTATCTGTGAAAAAAAAAAAAAAACAGAAAAAAATATAATTTAAATTTTAAAATATGACAGTTAACTATATAATAGTTTGTGGTGTGAATATATATGTTTTTTGTCAGGAAATGAGCTCAATCAGACCTCACTCTTGTCAACTCTTAATTATTAAGAGTATAAAAAAATTTTACTTTTACTTTTACTATAAATATTTATAATTTATTGAGATATTAAAATCTAAAATAAGAATTTTTTTTTTAATACAAAAAAATTTTATTGTCATGTTAACGGAAATATATTTCAATGAGAATTTAAATAGAATTTTCAACAAATTTTATTATCAATCTCCGCATATTGATTGATCGGTTTTTATATCTGTCATTACATTTTAAGGATAAATCAAATATTTCAAATATTGTTAAACAAAGAATGACAATAATTAACATGTCATAGAAATACTAGTATTTTTTTTATTTTAAATCATTAATGAGATATCATTTTGTCATAATACAACCGGTTTTATTTTATTTACAATTTAGTTACTTTACCAAGGCCAAAGTTTGATAACTATATTTCAATCTACTTATTATTTTTAAATTTTAAAAATAATAACAATGATATTATTTTGATTATAATAAAATAAAAAAACGAATCATTTAATTTCAAAAATAGTAACATCTATTGAAGTGGCAAATTAATTTATCAATAAATAAATAAATAATCTATAGTGTTATTTCTGGCTCATTTACTCTATATCTTTGGCGTTAAATGATGCTACGAGTATTTTTTTTATTTTTGTTTTAAATATTATCCAAGGGAAGACTATAAAAAGACACACGATAAAATGAACTTATTATTATTAAATATTATTTATAATTATCGTATTTGTCACGTATATATGATCATCATCTACACGTGCATTAATCTCCACTTCAATAATTATAAGTACACACTCTTTTTTTTCCAATGACCACAAAGTATGCTTGAATATTTTTTTATCCAGTGGCATGGATATAGTGATATAAAAATAAATATTAACGGTAACAAGTTAATACATATACACACACGCGTAAGTTCAACTTTTGATAAATAAAACCATCCGTGTTTTATTTTATTTATATTTTTTAAATATAAAACTCCAAAAAAAATTATGAAAAATACAACGTTAAACCAGTGTGATACCTGACACGATTCCATTGTCTTCATTTTAAAGCTTAATCCGTAGAATAAACTTACCCAGATTCTCTACAAGAAAAAAAATGATAAAAAATAAAAAAAAAAATTAATATAAATATTACATGATTAACAAACATAAAATATAAAAAATATAATTGTAATTGATATGTTTTTTATTATTTTCACAGGGTGATTATTATTTTAACTGATTTATTTGTCTCATTTAAACGCTTGGTCAATGAACACAAATTGACTTGAATTAATCATCGCAACTCGTTGCTTGTTTTTAGTCATGTATTTAATATATAGACACTTATTCAACAAAAATTACAACTCATTATGAAAAAAATGAGAAAGTAATAAATAAATAAAATTATTAGTTATAAAAAAAAAAACAAATATTGAATAAAATTTATACGACGTAATAAGGAAAAATCATAATTTATCTAAATATAATAAAAAACATATAAAATTTCCAGTTGAGCAGACTTTGAATAATCAAAAATTTAAAAGATATATGTAAATACTTGAGAATAAAAAAAAATATATATATAGAAGATTAAAAACTAAGCTCTGTAAATATTAAACTCAATAACAAACCTATACCATATATCAAACAAAGTATTTAAGTTTTAAAATAAAAAAAAAATTTAAGATAATTTTAATTGTATAAATAAATATATAAAAGATTATAATAAAAGTAAAATAATTTATGACTTAAATCAATGTTTTTCTTTTATTTTTTTTTAATAAATAAATAATTAATAAAAATAAATTATAATGATATTTACCCCAAAGTTGAAAGAAAACCAGAAACACTGCCCTCAGCATAGAGACTAACAATATCACCAAGGTGCAGGAAACTCGCTGAACCGAGTATTTCACCCATTTCTATACCGGTCGCCACACTTCCTTTTGTTTTGGACCGTGTTGGTCCCTGATAACAGCATTAATCAATCATGTCATCTAAAAAATAAATCAACAAATTATATTAGTAATTGCATTAAAAAAATAAAATAAAAATAAACGAAAAAAAAATCTCAAGAACCCTGCAGAAATATCTAGGTCAAATCGATTGGCAATGACAGTGTTACATGCATTAAACCAACCACCCAATAACAATTTTTTTTTTTTTTTTTATTAACTACTTCAACGAGAGAAAAAAAAAGACTAAGATGAAGAGCTAGAAGACAATCACAAGTGGCCTTATGATAATATCATATATACTTTCAATTACATACACAGTAAATAAAGATCCATCTATTGATCTTTTTTTAATAACATATATATTATTGGATAAATAATAATAATAATATTAGAAAGAAATAGTAATATATCAACGACCCTTTCACCTTTTAATTAAAAAATAAATAAATTAAAAAAAAAAAATAAATAATAATAATAAAGAGAAGAAAAAAAAATATCCATATGATTATTATTATAAATTAAGTATATGGATGTATAACAGACTTTAAATAAACTTTGACTATATATTATTGAATATTCATTATGCATTCGAGTTTTACAAACGAGGGAAAAATATTATGCTTTCGTAATGTTCCCGTATTGTCTTTGATCTGCGGGCAATAATGTTTAATATTACCAACAAACTGATAAAGATAAGTGCACATACAAATAAAACTTGTTGGCGATAAACTTTAATAAAAATAAAAAATAAAAAAAAGCATGTCCAAAAACGATTATCCTCAGTATTAAGGTCATGACTTTTTTATTATTTTTTTTCTTATAATTATAATTATTATTATTATATAAATTACACAACAATTAAAAGCACGTGAATGTTATTTAAAAAACCATTGATATAATTATTAATGTATTTGTTAAAAATGAAAATAAAAATATTTAAAATAATATTTTTATCTAATGACGATTAAAATAAAATTACGTATTTATATTTCTTTAATTAATAAGTTGAAAATTATTTTACTTTAATTGAAATCCTTGAGGAAATAATAATATAAAACAATAAGAACTATTGGAAAATTTAGTTTAGTACTGGTCTATTGTCTAAATTAAACAATAAATTACCATAAATACTAAAGAAACTATTTTACAATATAATTATTAAATTAAAGATACAAGACAAATATGAATATTAAATTCAATATGTAATAACAAAAATAACTTCCAAGAATATTAATTTTGTTATCAGTTATGACAAACAATTATAATAATAATAAATAAACTAAAAATAGAATCAATAAATTATAATATTAAAAAAATATTAAATTAAATATACCTATATATTTAATTATTATTTACTCACCAATTTCGAAATTTTCATATTAATTTTTGTTAAATATTATTTCAACACCAATATACACTATTTTTTTTTTCTTCACTTTTAAACTAAAAAAAAATAATATAAATATCTTTTTAAAATTTTTACAAATAAAAGTAGGTAAGTATTATATTCTAAAAATATTAAAATTATTACCTTTTTATTTTTCTTTTATTTTATAATGAATGTTATTATTCTTATATAGATATTTTCTATTTTTTTTTTTTAAATTTTTTTATTTCACTGTCACTGGACAAACGTCTGTAACGTAAGCCGGTGTGTCAGCATGCACAAAGACGTCTCCGTTTTCTCGACGAGCTCATACACGACAATCGGTTAGAAATCGACAAACAAGACCAGTATAATGTCCTCCTACTTTTTCTCATATATAAATTTATTTTTTTCTCTCTTTCTGTTTATATGTAATGGATTCGAATGAGGCCGTATGTGCTTGACAGACCTAAGAAAAAAAAAGGGATAAAAAAAAATAATAATAAATTAAAATTCAAGAAAGAGATATATAAATAATAAGCAATAATAATATTGTATTTAATTTTTTTCAATATTTTCTCAATAACAAGAATCAGCAATGAAAAGTAAATCAAATGTATGTCTTAAAAAAAAAAAAAGAGTATGAAAATTATTGGAGGAAAAAAAAAAAGTTATTGAAGAACACTTTGAAGCAGAGATAAATATGAAAAAAAAAAAAAAAACGACACAAACCGTTCAGTGGTTCCGACACAACTGGTGTAATATGGATGATGATGATGATGATGATGATGATATGATGTGTATGTCCTCCTCACAATTTCACCCACTGCGACGACCAACTCAACCTTTTTCTTCCAACTAATCTGCATATATATACATAGATATTATTTATGTGTGTTATACTGTTGGATAAATATATAAATTTTAAATAATCGACATTCAATTGATAGATCAAACAAGTGTATACTTTTCAGTCAAATTTCTCAACAATATCGATACTTCATTGATTTAATAATGAAATTTTCACATTAATTGAACAAAAATTTTCTTGTTTACACTTGTTGAAACACCGTATATTATTGTTATTATATTTTGAAAAAAAAAAAAAATTTAATAAAGAATGTCGAAAAAATGTCAAGTATGTCGACAAATACCTTGATGGTCAAGGAAAAACAGAGGTTAGGTTTTAATGTCTTGATGTCTTTTATTTTTTTCTAAATTAATTCTGTTTTAATTTTTATTTTTTTCTAATTGATTCTTGATATATGTATTGTTTTGTTTGTTGTCTGTTTATATTTTGACATGATATGGCTTTGACAGAACCCTCCAACGGTCCAGATTTTTTTTTTCTAACTGTTCTATGATAGGTGAATACTATGAGCATGCGTAAAATAATAAATAACAAATCGAGGTCAACTGTAAATTTTTTTTTTTTTTTTTTTAAATCATAATAGTAATGTCTACTTTATCGACCAATGAGCATTGGCTGATAAATTACTATCTGATGGTAAGGTTGATAGCCTTAAAAACAAAATGGCTGATGTGTTTGCAAGCCTAGTGTGTATTGTGTCAACAGACCTTAATAAATAATAATCAAAATTATAAAAAAGCAAACAAAACGTAAAAGTCACAAGATTGACGTACTACATAACAGCCTTGAAATTTTTTTGTTGCCTATAATCTGTCATAAAATTAATTATCAATTATCAATTCTTTTGATACAGCGATATTGGACCAAAAAGTTGACAATTATTTGTTAAATTAAATATTTATATTTTGCTAAAATACATTAACAAAAATATTTAAGATGGCGTCATGATGTATATATTAGTTAAAATATTAATGGCAATTTATGGAAATTAGGGTAATAGTTTATTTTTTTTTTTCTTTATATTGTTTAAAAAATATTTATCTTAAGATGATTAATCATAGTCGTAAAATTTTAATAAAGCTTGTTTATATATTTTTAAAAAAATATATAAATTAGTTATTGTTATGGTTTGTCTCAATGGTTTGAAGTCTGTTATTTTATGTTTTTTATTTTTTTTTAGATGATAATGATCAGCTGTTTTTATTACTGTTGCCAAGTTTTGCAATAACTCTTTTAATTAATTTATTATAATCTTGAAATAACGGATACTTAAAATCGTCCATTGTGTTTCAGCTATAAATGATAAATAGTTTTCTTTATTCATCTGTTTATACGATTTAATAAATAAACAAGAAATGTACAAATAAAATATAACATTTCTTATGTACACTTAAATAAATTGAAAATTAAAATAGAAATAGAAATTATTCAGAGCATGGAGTTTCGAAAAAACAAAGTGTTAGATTAAAATTGAATTTATATTGACAATTTTATAATACGCATTAATGAAATCATGGAAAAGTTTGCTGTTGATCTAGACAAAGTCCTGGATGACTTTGAGTTCAATGAAGGTAACCCAAATTGAGTATTATCTACTTAATAATTATAAACTATTTTAAATTATTAATTAATATTTCTTTTTTATTCGAATTTAATTACTTTTTTTTAATATTGTTTAACTTTATTTCTACATATTAGATTGTGCTGAGCAAGTTTTGCTCGATCAAAGTTCACCAAAACCTTCGAATCTTTCATTGCCTTCTACAAACTCACAAAAATATGACCTTAATCAGCAAAAATCTTCATCAATTAAAAAAATTGAGACACTTAATTTAGCAAAAGCTGATTTAGTACATGAAAATGGTGAATCAGTTAATGATTTTTCATCACTTGATTATCTACAAAATGATGATAAAGTTCAAAAAAATCTTGTTGATTTTCATAGTAACAAAACAATTATTAATAATGAGCCAATTTCTTTGACAATACATAATGATATTACTTATAATAAATACTCTAAAAAACATCAAAATGATAAAGAATATAATACTTATGATAAGAAAATGAATCAGTCTAGTACAAAGCCAAGTGTTAGTAATGTATTTAATAGTTTAAATGAGTATATTAATGCATCAAGTGCTAATATTGATCACCATAATTTAGTTGTTGATACAATTGCTCCGCCTGTGATGAAAAATATTCAACATGAATCTCGAACAGTTGATAATGTGTTAAAAAATGATTTGCATGAAAACCAATATAGTGTAGAAGATTCAATTTCTGATGAAAAAAATAATCTAAAAAAATTACCAGAGTTGCTTCCAGAATATGATAATAATATTTTATCTTCAATTCAGAACCATTTAAAACAGCCAGAAGAAAAAAAAGAAGAAACAAAGTTTCATGAACAAGAAACAGTCATTTCTGAAACATCAACAAATATTCTTTCAGACGTAACAGAATCAATAAACAAAAATACGATAACTGACGTTAATTATAAAGCCCAAGATGAAACACAATTAGAAGATTTATCAAGTCAAGTTTACTCTTCAAATATATCAAGCCAAAATGAAAATAAAAATGTTGATGAGATGATTGAAATTGATGATAAAATTGTAGAGCCAATTTCAAGTGATATAGAATCACTTCAAATATCTAGCTTGGTTGACAAAAATAGCAATAATTTTGATGCATCAACAGAACTTGAAGTTGCTGAAAATGATCAAGTTCCCGAAGAAGAAGTGGTTGAGTCTGTTGAAAAAAATAATGTAGTGGATCAAGATAAATTAGTTATAGAAAATGTTATGATTGATAATCAAACTGTTGTTCTTGAAGAAAAAGAAATTCCTGAACAAATTAATATATTAAATAAAACACCTGTTGGTTTTAGTCAAGTTGAAGATGTATCAGAAGAAGAATTGAATAAATACTTGAGAGAGTTGGAGATGGATGAGCATGATGATGATGATGATAATGATGATAAACCCACTAGTAATAAACAAAATGATATATTATTAGCTAGTCAAATAGAGCCATCAAACCAGCAAAATAATAAAGAGAAAACTATTGATAAAAATGTCGAAACTATTGAAGTAAATAAATCAACCAACGATTCAGATGAAAAAATACAAAATGACGTTGAAAATTCAACAAAATTAACTGATATAAAATTAGAAAATACAGCAAGTACTTTGAATAATTTAAATTTTATTGAAATGTCATCAAGTGAAACACAAGCTGACAAACTTAATGAATCATTGAGTAAAAGTTATAATAAAAACATTGAAGAAGTACAGGAATGTACCGCACTAACTGATCAAGTTTCAGAAGTTCCAGAAAGTTCAAAACAGCTTGATGAAACATCCAAAGATGTTGAAAACATATGTGAGACAAGAGAAGAACTTGATGAAGTAAGAAATTCTGAAGAAGATAATGAAAGACCATCTAGACCTCAAACTTTAGATATTGTTTCTACAGTTAATATGGATGAACCTTCATCGACAGGTAAATTAAATGTTGAATAAAAAAAATAGTTACATTTGTTATTAATCAAACTTTAGCATAGATATTTATTATTTTTATATATTTAAAATATAGATTTACCAGAGAATACACACAGTATTCATGAACAACAATTGGCAGTTGAACAAGCTCTAGCAAATATAAGAGATCCATCACCAGATACATCTGACAATTCGTCAGTAGAATTTGGAATTATTCTAGGAAAACAACCACCTTTTTGGGTTCCTGATGCTGATGCACCAAATTGTATGCTTTGTGATGTTAAATTCAATGTCATAAAACGTAGACATCATTGTCGAGCATGTGGTAAAGTAAGTATTATATCAAAAGAATTATAAAAATATTAAATTAAAATAAATAAATAAATAAATGATTTCTTTTAGGTTTTGTGTAACAAATGTTGCAGCATGAAATATCGACTTGAATATCAAGGCAATATGGATTCACGAGTTTGTTCACCGTGTTATCAACAATTGACTCGAGGTAAATTAATTTAAATTATTAAATAAAAAAATAATAATAATACAAATTAAAATTTATTGAATTATTGTCCAGCTGAAACAGGTCAAACAAGTAATGAATGGACAGGTTACGAAAACACTGCCAGTGGAAGTATATACTCATCTCAGGTAATAAAAAATATTTTTTTAAAAAAACAAACATTAACATTATTATTTCTTTGGATTTTTCGTTGTCTTGAAAAAAAAAAACAAAAAAAAAAAACGTAACAACTTGTTGAATACATCCTAGTTTTGTAGTTTTATATTTTATTATTTTTGCATGTTTATATATTTGAAAGTAAAGTAAAATCATAAAAAAGTTTAAATAAAAACTTGCATAGAATTGTTAATTTTGCAAGTGTTATCAAAGTATTTGGAGTATTCAACAAATGGTTATAGGAAAGACAGCCAAATCCAAATAATCCGATGGAGTACTGTTCAACTATACCACCTTTGCAACAGTTAAATGAAGGTGTTCCACAACCACCAACAGTTATGGTACCAGTTAGTGTTTTAAAACGTGAAGGAAGTACTAAACAACGTGTTGACAGTCAAAAATCAGTAATGTTCAGTGATGGTATGAAAATTTAAAATTTTTTTTATCAATTTATTTATTTTTATTATTTTTCTTTTTTATTTTTATCCTACTTTGAGTATTGGCCATAATATAACTTTAGTAAGAACGTAATTATTTAAAAAAAAAAAAAATAAAACAATCACAAGACAATATTTAAAATAAATAAAGACTTTATTTTGTTAACAAATGGCCATCATTATTATTTATCAAATTTAATTATTTATTTTTTTATATATCATTTTTATTCCCAAAATTTATATACCTTAATTATTATTACTTATTATTTTATGATTTAAACCTACCACCTGTCCTATTTTTATTTTTTTTTTTACCCACCTCTAAATGAAAAAACAGGAATAAGGCCTGGCTGTGACCTGACAGAGCTGGACGTGACATGGGATCCAAAACCTCCATATAGAAAATTGGGAACTAAACGAGTTGCAGCAATTGATGGACAGTCAACATCAATGATAAAAAAACAAAATCTTCCACCACTGAATCCATACACAAATTGTTATATACCACAAGATAAAAATATACTACCACCAACAGTTACAATACACAAAGGACGTAAGTTTAAAATTAAAAAATAATAATAATAATTTAATTTTTTATATTATATTATATTTATATTAATTTACAGAAATAAGTTATCATGAAGCAGCAGATCCAGAAAATATATATCAATCATTAAAAAATGATGGTGAACCACCTGTGATGTTTGCTATAAATAGAAATCTTTATGCTTATGTTAAAATAACAAATCTTAATTGTTGTGTAAATAAAATATGTTGGAATGTAACATCACGTGGACTTGCTTGTGTAGGTCAGGATGAAGTAATATTTTTAATTGAAGTTTTACCAGATGAAACACAAATACCAAGAGACTTATTAATTCATATTAATCAAATTTACGTTGAGGCAATAAAAGGAAATACAATAACTGAATTAGGAATATCAATTTATCAAGGTCGTCAAGGTGAAAATCTTCTTGATTCACGTGAACATGCTGGTTTTTTATTTATAAGACCAACATTTCAATGTTTACAAAAAATTGTTGTACCACCAGCACCATATTTAGTTGGTCTTTTGGTACACAGATGGGAAACACCATGGGCTAAAATATTTCCTCTTCGTTTAATACTTCGATTGGGTGCTGAATATCGTTATTATCCATGTCCATTAGTATCAGTAAGATATCGTGATGCTGTTTATTTTGAAATTGGTCATACTATTATGAAAGTACTTGCTGATTTTAGAAACTATGCTTATACATTACCTGGTGTACGTGGACTTTTTATACATATGGAAGACCGTACAACAAATATATTATTACCAAAAAATCGTTATGATCAAGTTATCAAAGGTCTTAAAAATTCAAATGATTATGTACTTGCATTTGCTGGTAATTTTTCATTTCAAGCTGATTCACATCTTGTTTGTATACAAAGTAATACAGGTGATGAATCAACTTATCAAACTCAGGCAATTAATATACATAATAAACCAAGAAAAGTTACTGGTGCAAGTTTTGTTGTTATTAATGGTGCATTAAAATCATCAATGGGATTAACAGCTAAATCAAGTATTGTTGAGGATGGTATTATGGTACAAATAATGCCTGAACAAATGGAAACATTAAAAACAGCTTTGAAAAATATGCAAAATTTTACAATTGGCTGTGGAAAAATTGGTGCTACTAAACCTGATGAAATTGTTAATATTAATTGGATTGATAATGATACTCAATTTAATGTTGGGTAAGTTTAAAAATTATTTTAACATTTAAATATTATTATTTTTAAAAATATAATTTTATTTATTTATTTTTATTCAATTTTGTTAGAGTAAAAAGTCCAATTGATGGTCAATCAATGGATGGAATTCCATCAATTAGAGTTCACAATGGTACTGATTATATGGGCACAAGTAGATTTATTAGATGGACTGAAGTATTTATTATAAAGGTAAAATAATAAATTTAATTAATTTAAAAAAAAAAAAATGTAAAACATTATTAAATACTTTTTATTTTATCTTTAACAGTCTGATGATCATCCAAATGGAGTTCATGATCCAGTTGATATAAATAAATTATCAGAAAGTATATCTCGTGCAACATGTGCAGCTTTAGTTAAATTATTAGATCTTTTAGCTACTGCTGGTCTTACAAAATTAGCTGTAAGAGCAACAATACATCCGGATAATGTTGGATATGAAGCAGGAAGTGAAGGAACACGTTTACCACCACTTTATATGAATAGTTTAGACAATGAATTAATTCAGGTTCTCCATAAAGCTGCACATACAACTCAAGACACAAGTATTGTGTTGGAATTAATTTTTCATATTTTAGATGATTAATATAACTGATATATTATTCATAAAAATTTTGTAAAAAAATATTAATTAATTCCTATATTGAATCTATGTGCAATTCTTATTGAGTTAGTTATATTTATTATATTGCCAAACAGTTGCTTTTATTTTTATGCAATAAATATTAATATATTAATATTTTTTGCTGTTAATTTTGAGTATAACAAATATGTTATAATCATATTTTGTAAAAAAAAAAATGTTGTCAATATTAATGTATGATGATCTGTTTTTTTTTTTAAATTTTTATTGGGTATTTAAGAAAGAATATTTAAAAAATATTCTTATTAATATTTAATGGCTAGTATTTTTTAATTGATGAATTCATCCATTTTACAAATACATTAGTTGGAATTTACTAACTGTACATAATTTACTTTTTTTTAAAAAAAGTATATAAATTTTTATTTAAATTGCTGTAATAATTTAACTAACAAATAAAACTTAATAAAGACAAGTATCAAGGAAAAAAAAAAGAAAACAAATATAAAGATGTATGCAAACGAGTTTTAAATAAATCAAATGTATATACATACATAAAATAGAAAAATTCATGGAATTAATTTGAAG
>WSYQ01000617.1:0-69474 GCA_011426435.1 Lysiphlebus fabarum
AGACTCCGAAGTCTTTAATTTAAAGTCGTCGGATTTAAGAGTTCGAAAGCCTGAGGTCTTCCATTGAAAGACTTCAGAAGCTCGAAGTCTTTCATTTTAAGACTTTATATTTAAGAGTTCGAAAGCCTGAGGTCTTCCATAGAAAGACTTTGCAAGCCCGAAGTCTTTCATAGGAAGTCTTCCGAAGACTTCCTAGTTGGACAAATGAAGCGCGTTTTAAGACTTCAAAGGATTTTAAGTTCGTTTAAGACTGAGATTTTTCTGTTCGGGTAAAGACAATCATCCTGCATCGTCTTTTAAAAATGTTTAATTTTATTCTTCTATCTCTTTTTATTTTTAACAATTTTTAAAGCAGGCTTCTTTAAGCCGATCGTCCTTCTAAGTCCTTTTTGAATTTCTATTTATTTTATAAGTCCCAGAAAAACTTTGAAAAATTGACTAAAGAAAAGGATGCATTCGCGAAAAAGATAATTACTTGTAAAATAATTAGTTGAAAAATTATTTATGCAATCACATTTGTTTTTTCAGGCAATAGACAATTAATAATACATTCTAAGTGATTAATTAATAATTTCTAAGTGAAAAATTAGCTAAGAAAAAAGATGTATTTGCAAAAAAGAAAAGTACTCGTAGAATAATTGTTTAAAAAATTATTTAAGCAATAATATTTGTTTTTTTAACCAAAAGACAATTAAAAATATATTTTAAATAAATAATTAATAATTTTTAAGTGAACAAGTGGCTAAAGAAAAAGATGTAATTGCAAAAAAAGCCAAGTACTCGTAGAATAATTATTTAAAAAATTGTTCGTGCAATTACATTTGTCTTCCTAGCCATTTGCTTATTATAAATGCATTTAAGAATACAAATTAATAATTTTTAAGAGAACAGCTGGCTAAGAAAAAGGATGCATTTGCAAGAAAGACGAGTACTTGTAAAATAATTATTTATAAAATCATATAATCAATTGCATCAGTCTCTCTAGCCAATAGACATTGAAAAATGCATTTAAAATAATTAATTGATAATTTTTAAATGAACAAGTGGCTAAAGAAAGAGACGTAATTGCAAAAAAGACAAGTACTTGCAAAATAATTGTTTAAATAATTATATATGCGATGACATTTGTCTTTCTAGACCTTGGACATTTAAAAATATAAATTAGATATTTTTAAGAGAACAATTGCCTAAAGAAAAGGATGTAATTGCAAAAAAGACAAGTAATTACATAAATAATTGTCTTTTTTTCGTTGAGTCTATATTGTTCATTAGAAAATAAAAAATTAATAATTTAATATGCATTTTTACATGTCTGTTAGCTATATGGACAAATGAAATTGCAATAAAATAGATTTAAAACAATTATTTTACAAATACTTGTCTTTTTTGCAAATGTATTTATTTCCTTCGCCACTTGTTCACTTAAAAATTATTAATTAATTATTTAAAATTTATTTTCAATTGTCTATTGGCTAAAAAAACAAATGAAATTGCGTAAATAATTTTTTAAACAATTATTATACAAGTACTCGTCTTTTTTGCAAATGTATTTATTTCCTTCGCCACTTGTTCACTTAAAAATTATTAATTAATTATTTAAAATTTATTTTCAATTGTCTATTGGCTAAAAAAACAAATAAAATTGCGTAAATAATTTTTTAAACAATTATTATACAAGTACTCGTCTTTTTTGCAAATGCATCCTTCTTCTAAGCTAGTTGTTCTCTTAAAAATTATTAATTTATATTTTTTAATGCAATTTTATATGTCCAAGGGCTAAGAAGACAAATATAATTGCATAAATAATTTTTACAACAATTATTCTACAAGTACTTGTCTTTTTTGCAAATGCATCCTTCTTCTTAGCCAATTGTATTCTTAAAAATAATTATTAATTTATGTATTTAAATGCATTTTAACATCCGATTGTCCAGAGAGACAAATGCAATTAATTAAATAAATTTCAATACAATTATTTTACAAGTACTTGTCTTGTTCATTTAAAAATTAATAAATTATAATTTTAAATATACATTTTTATATCTGATTGGCTAGGGGAACAAATGCAATCGGTCAAATATGTTTTAAAACAATTATTTTACGAGTACTTTTCTTTTTTGCAAATACATCTTTTTTCTTGGCTAATTTTTCACTTAGAAATTATTCATTAATCACGTAAAATGTATTTTTAATTGTATAAACGAATCTATAGATAAAAAACTAGTTATTTATCTAGTCACAGATTATTTTTTGTAAAGTTTGTAATTGATAAAATAATATTTGTATAAATGTTCATATGTACAGAGTGAATCATTTCATTGTTTGGTAATATGAGAAATAATAAAATTTACGTATCAAAAAAATATATAAATAAATATACATTAATTTTTTTGCTTGTACAAAAAAAAAAAAAAATTCAACAAAAAGTATTTGTTAAATTAACAAACAGCTGTTTGTAAATTTCATTTTACATACAAAAATTTGTAAAATTAACAAACAGCTGTTTGTAAATTTCATTTTACAAACAAAAATTTGTAAAATTAACAAACAGCTGTTTGTAAATTTCATTTTACAAACAAAAATTTGTAAAATTAACAAACAGTTGTTGGTAGACCTTATTTAACAAATAAAATGTTTGTTTAATTAACAAACGTTTTGTTGGTGGACCTAAATTAACAAACTGAATTTGTTAAATTTACCAACTTTTTTTTACTGTGCATATCTAATTTTTTGAACTTGTTAAAAAATTGAATTAAAAGTTTATTAAAAGCGCTATAACTTTTACGATAATCAAAATAAAGACATGGTATTAAGCTCAATTGAAAGCTCTTTTAAAGCTCTGTAATAACATATATAAGTTTTTTTGGCTATCTTCAATAGTTTTTGAGAAAAAAAATTAAATGTCTGATTTTTTTTTATTTCTATTTTTAAGTTTTTTTTTTTTCTACCAAAAACTATTGAAAAAAATAAATAAACCCACTACGCGGGCGATAGAGTTTCCAGAGACGCATCATTTAAGCCTAATACGATCACTCTAAGTCAATTGGTTCGTAAGTTATGAACGTTTTTTTTTTTTCGGCCGTAAATACAATACTGCGGCTGAGCCTATGGCTCCTAGCCTCCGTAATTAAAAAAAAGAAAGACTCAAGAAGTATCAAAAAAAAATCGTTATAAAAAAGATGAAAATTATCGAAAATTACAAAAGCAAAAGAAAGATCTCCGGAAAAGTGACCGTTTAAATAATGATGAAATTTACAAAAATCGTAAACGAAAAATAAAAGCTATTTCTATGAAACATCAATACCATGATGACCCTGTTTGTAAAAAAAAGAAAAACAATTCCAATAAAAATAATTATGCTAAAAAAAAAAAAAAGGTCAATTCTGAAAAATTATGGGAAGAAATATTTAAAGAGTTTCAATTAAAGATAGAAGATGGAATGTGCTTTCGTTGTCAATATTGTGATCGAATGTGGTATTCAAATGGTGTAAAAAAAATTAGTGACGTACATGAATCAGTTCAACAATGCTTTGAAAACATTCAAAATGAATACACAGTATGTTACACTTGTAATAAGAGTTTACTGCGAGGTAAAATTCCTGAATTAGCGAGAATCAATGGTTTTTATTATCCTATTAAACCTGATTTACCACTTTTAAATAAAGAACGATTAAATGATAGAAATCACATCGAGCTTTTCTTATTTGATTGCATTTGTCACATAAATATTGTGAACCACAAACATCAAAAGGCCCTTCAACATTGAGCGGATGTGAATATACTTTACGACCACATGATATTAACAGTTGATTAACTACAAAAGAATTAAAAAATATTAATAAAGTTAATTAGAAAAAAAAAAAAATTTAAAACAACTCACGTTTCGGACAAGTTCTATTAATTGGATTCTTAAATGAAGAAATAAGGCGAAAAAAAAATGAAAAGAATGTTTCCATAAACAAAAAATTCGATTGATCTGAAAATTAAAATGTAAAGGTTAAAAAAAGAAAAATAATAACAAACATGTAAAGAAGAAAAGAAAATACCGAATTTGTAAATGACTGCCATTGAATTGTCAACAATCGTGGAGTTATAAAAACTAGTATTACTAGAATCGTCTATAAATAATAATTATCATTATATTACGAACAAAAATTTAAAAGATAAAAAGTATAAAGGATAAAAACAGAAAAAAAAGTACGACATAATAATCACCTAAAATATAGTAATGTGGAGAATGATGATCCATTTCAGTTACAATTCATTTACAACATATAATAACCACAATTTCTGACATAAAAATAAAAAACAAAAACGATGGAACAACTTCACATTAATGAATCAATAAAAAAAAAAAAAGAAAACATCGATCATTTTTAACCAATTTGTGAACAGATCAAAGAGAATTTTTCAAAATCAACAGCCAATATAATCAAAATGGGTAAAAGAAAACAAGAAGGGGATAATCAAAAACATGAAGAAAAAAAAATTAAACTCAATGAAAAAAACACAACAAAAGATACAACGATGAAAAGAAAAATTATAAAAATAGCAAATTTAAAAATAAACACAATATGGTAAATAAAAAATTAGAAATAAATATAATAAACATAAGTTAAAAATTAAATTAAAAATTCAAATAAAGTGATACAGTTCGAGCAAGAATTATACATAAAAGTGATATAAAAGAATGGAAAAACGAACGAGGAACGGGCAAAAAATTTACGATCGACATAAGTGATGAAAGTGACAAAATAAGATGTAGTTTTTTTGGAGAAGCTGCAAATAAATATCATGGATTAATTGAGGAACGATTATCAATGAAATTTATTAAACAAAAAATTTTTTAGAATGAATGATTATTGAAATGATCAATTATTATATGTAACAGATAAACAAAATATATACAATCATTGGAGGATTAGTGAAAAAAGTTAATGAACTATACCCATCAATAAATAATAAAGAAATAATGATACCAGTAGAGTCTAGTATAAACTTGGAAGACGAAGATGAGAACGAAAATATTCCAAAAATTAATTTCGAGTTTAGAAATATAGAAGAAATCGTACATTTACCGAATAATTCATTTACAGGTTAAATTATTTTTAAATAAAAAAAAACGAATATTATTAATACTGGTAGTGATTTTTTATAGATATAATCGCAATCATAACAAAAATAAAGGAAGTGGAATTTATATATTCAATGACAGGACGGTTATTAAGAAAAAGAACAATATCATTAGCAGACGACAGTGATTACGAAGTAAAATCAAATTTAGATGAAAAAAAAACTACTGAAACAGACTAAAGATACTAAATTTACTAAAAAATATATATATTAGAGATTGAATTAAATATGTGGAATGAAGAGGCAGAAAGTTTTGAGGGAAAAAAGGGTGACGTGATAGCACTAAAGGAATTGAAAATAAATGAATATAAAAAGATTAAAAATTTAACAACGACTTCAAGAACGACAAAAACACTAAATCCTAATTCAACAGAGGGAAAAAAGTAAAGTAAAAAAAAAAAAATATAATATGGAAATTTTATAAATAGATATTAAACATTCACAGAATAAAATCATGGTACAACAAAATAAATAAAAACAAAGAATTTAAAAAGGTAGAAGAATGCGATTCCGGAAATGAAGATGACCCACTAGAAGGAACAAGCAAAATGAACGAAAATAGAATAAACTTTACGAATTGTAACAATGAAAAATAAATATTTCTATTCAGGATTCATTTTTATTCATTACCTCAATTTCCAATAAAATAAAAATTGAAATTAAAATTCCCCCCGCAGGGAAAGCTCAGTTGCTTCAGCAACTGTAACATAATTTTTTTTATTTAATTATGAATAAAATAGCAAGTCATGGAGTGATTTTGGCAAATATTAATGGGCCATTCATGGCAGCCAATATTAAATTGACATAACGCTCCCGGTCTGGCCCATTAAGGGCCCATTAAAGTTTGCCAATGATTGGCGGATGTTTTACAAGCATCTGCCAAGGCTTGGCCATGTTGTTTTCTCCTACACGGGATAATACTAGTGGAACTCTTTCCTGGTTTCACCCTAGTTGATTACGTGTACAAGAGAAACCCTATGGAGGCATTTTCCGACCAGAAATAGAATATCATGAAGAAAACACTGCAAACGAATGTCACCAACAAAAGTTTTCAAACTACTAAGCCAGTGAAGGGTACAGTTCTTGGACCGACGCGAAGAAGACGGAATATTTTCGGTCCAAAATCAAAGACGTTCTTATAGGTTTTACAACACGGAAAGAGAATTTGTTGGGCGTTTTGCAAGGCTGTCTACCTCACTTCTTTAGTTCAAAAAGAAGTGTTTTAGTATAGCTAGAAATGCGTTTAGAATACACTTCTCTGATCTTGATATCGCAAGCGGTTACCCAAGTTCTTGTTACCAACTGTTACATGCTGGTCCACTCAGGCGAAACTGCGGTAACAAGAGAAAAACATGGAATGTTCCCGTAGTTGACCACCTCCCTTAACGGTACGGTCCAATCCCTTATAAACTGTTGTTGAACGGTTGTCTCGTTATAGGTAATTAATAATATGGGAATTCAAAAAACCCAACTTTTAGATTTCTTATTTAAAATTTCCGTTTACTTATCATCGATAATGCTTTAATGAAACCACCATTTTTATTGTTAGATACATATTATTAGAATTCTATTCATCAAACCCTGGTGAAAATATTTATTAATAAGTGTCTGTAGTACTATATTTATAATAATTTGTGTATTTGAAGAAAGCAATACGCAATTTAGCAATCGCTTTGCATAAGTTACAAATTAATAATTTCAGCAGTTCAGAATATAGGATACATTTTATGGATATAGGATACATGGTACAAAATAATGAGAGTTTTTCATTTTTTTTTTATTTTCCATTTGTTTTCATAACTACATACAAATTACAATGATAAAAGTGAGGAGATTCTCAGGCGATGCCCTACTCGTCCATTAGGATATGTTGTTTATACAACTATGTGCCTTGACGGCAATAATTATAGTTGGTAGTTGTTTAAATTATGTTAAAAATTAATGTCATTATTTTATTTTGTTTTTTCAATATATAGACTTTTGAGTAAATTAGTTGACCATAAACTAGTAGGCCAGTATCAATAAGTCATAAGTTTTTCTCTTTCATCACGTTCGAATTTAAATATGAAAAAAGTTATTTGTGCACTCGACAGATAGAACTGAAGTAGAAGAAAGAGGAAAAACTTCAATTTTTTTGAATTTTTTACAAAAACTAATGACAATTAAAACTTTATCAATGAAACCATAGTTTTGGTTTATAATTACCAATTACATTTATTGAGAAAAAAAAAAAAAAAAAAAAAAAAAAAAAAAAAGGGGGCATTGAACTATAAATAAATTTCCAGTATCTCAAATTTGAGCTCGACTTAATTTAGCTGCTGTTTGCTTGATTTTTTTTTTCAATTCTTAAAGTAACAATAGAGGTAATTAATCACGAACGGTATTTGCATGTCATAAATTATAATATACAATATGCACGGCTTTTTTTAGATCTAAATTTCTTTGTTTTTTTTTAACGTTTCACATCCATTTACAATCTAATATTCATCATTCTTCAGATATTAAGATTTGATTTTCTGTTTGTCTTTATTATGACATGAAAATTTAAATTTTGTATATCAATCGAATTTTGTGAATTAGTAGTATGATTTTCAACAAAAAATATATTCCATCAAACTGTTATGAATATTAAAAAATAATTTTTATATGGCAGAATATTATACATGTACCACTCAATAGTATGCATTTTCGCTTTAGGTTAGCATCAATGTTTAGTGTGCAGAATAGAAATAGTTGCTTTTATGTTACTTATTAGAAATAATCTCAATAAATAAGATCTGGCTTTCAGCATTATCAAATAATTATTTATCATAAAACTATCATACTTTTTATCACAAGAAATATTTTGTTCACATTTCAAATTTATTTTTTTTTATTCAATTCTTTTACCGGTTTTTTTTCATATTAATTATTTGACTATTATTACTATTTATTATAAGAAATGAGTATGGTTTTTTGAGTATACAATTTTCATTAATTATAAACCTTTTTTCATAAGTTTAAATTACTTATTTTCTACAATTTATAATTTAGATTCGATATTATTACGTTATTTGTCCGATTTATTACGCTTCTATTTACAGATTTGAAAAACACAACTTTTCATTTTCCAATGATTATTTCATTATTTTTAACTATTATTTTTTTCTTTTACTTATTACTACTTTTACATTCTAGAGTCTATTCATTTCGAACGAATATACTGTCATTCAGTATCTATCATTAACTTCTTATAATCTATGTCATATTTGGCTATTTCACATGAGTTGATTACAAACTTTTATATTATTTTTTGTTATGCAAACAAAAGAATTCATAAATAAAAAATTTGCATTGAACCATAAAAGTATTAAAATACATTCGAGCGTTTCGATTTTGATATTATAAGAAGTAATAAAACGTTTATTTTGATTTCTAGATTATTAGTAAATAATAACTAAATAATATACCACTTGAATATAATTCTAGTCCTCTATGTGCGTGCTAAATTTTTGTATAATCACTTGGTTATTTTTTTTTTTTTATTTTGTTAAAAAGTAATCTATCAAATAATTCATATATTATGTTCTTTAAATTGAATTTCGTGGTTATATGAAGACCAATCACTATGTAAACATGGCCATGTTCGAGCTTAGAAATAAGTGTCATGGTAAAAAAAAACAGAAAAAGCAAGAGATATGATAAATTTAAATATCGTTCAAAGCTATTTTAGAAATACTTATGTGTTAATTCTATTTAAATATTTTCGCATCTTTTAAAATTTCAGTTGAAAAATTTATGGAAAATTTTATATGTTAATCGTAACCTGATTACTATAATTAAATGTGTATTTTTTCGCATTATTGATATTGTTATTTTTATTACATTTGAATTTTCTTATGAATTTTGACGTAATAAAAAATAAAACTTTTAATCACATGCCTAATCACATACTAGAAGAAAACTTAATTATAGATAATTAAACATAATCATGTATTTTAATTGAACGAACTTATGAGTCATAACATTGTTTGATTGTGTTATTAGAGAGTGTGACTTGTGACTAGACCCTGTAAACCATAATCTGGTCTATAAGGCCCAACTAGAGAGCCGGTTTTATTATTATCTAAATAACGTAATTATTTATTTTATTAGAGTCTTATATTTCAGATTCGTATTACTCAAAATTATTTTCGCTTTTTTCTTTAATTTTCGCTAAAAGTTGGTGTATTTAGTATGTCTATTAGTCATCTAGACGGTTTGTAGATTTTGGTTTGTAAATGACCTACGCATATTTGGCATAAAAACGCCCTAAACTTACTCAAAACGCTTTAATCATTCAATTATTTTTCTTTTTTATCAAACTATTTTTTACTTACATTTCATCGCGATTCATTAAGTTTTTTTTAATGAGAATACAATGTGCCAATTGATTACTTATTTTTTATAAAAACACAAATGCTTTTGATAGAAAGATAAGTTTTTTCTTTAACGATTTAACGATTTAAAAGTGAATAACATTACTATACTTGATAGAGAACTACTATATAACAGTTTGGCAAGTGATTGTAGTATGAAAACTATTATTTTTATTATTTCTACAAAATATCCTTTTCTTTTCTTAATTTTCATTCGCATATACATAATCTCAATGGCGATACAAACGTACATTTGTACATTATCATGATTATATCTTCCTAAACCTAAAAATGCAGTTGATTTTCAAAACTATTCCTTATTTATTTCATTCATTTAAAAACCATGTAAATATGATTTTCTATTTTAATTTATCATTACGATAAAATTATTATTTTGTTACTAATTCTCATTTTCTAAATTTGTGTAGAGAACCCATTTAATTTCAGCAGTAATGCTTTGTTATATCTATGGCACGAGTTATTTTTTCATAAAAAAATTCTTTTTTCAACTTTTTTATTGATTTTTTTCTTTGGAGTGTAGGTTTGTAAAGTCTATTTTTATATCAAACTCATCGACTTCCATAAAATATAGTATTCAAACGAAAAGCTTTTCATTTTCAGTGTCATGAAATTTTGCTGGCTTAGTGATTTTTTTTTTTTCAATCCTTATTATAATTATTAATATTAATTGCTAGTTAAATTGGGCGCATATTTTCAAACGAGTTTGATGACATTAATGATGAAGATCATTCTAATATTTTAGTTGTTGATATTATGATCGTTAAATCCAAATCATTTTAAATTGATTTTTAATAAGGCGTGAACCTGTTGTAACTACCTCTATACACAGTTGCCTAAAACATAAAATATTATTTATATTATAACAGCTTATTGTAGTTAAAAATATAAAAAAATGTTTATCTCATAGTAATTACCCCATAATTTGTCATTGGTCCAATACTATGTCCAAGGTAAGGATCAGCATACTCGCGACCATATCTGAGATATAAATTTTTGTATATTATATATGATTATAAAAAGAACGAGATAATGTTTTAAATAACAAGTTAAGATAAAAATAATAATGGTTATGCGAAAGATCATTTTCAAATGAGGACATTGAAATGATATGAATACAAACATTTAACAATTTGAAACAGGATTATCAGGTAATTCACCATATTTACGGCTACGGATTGCACGACCATGAAAATATTTATTTCTGTAAATTTTTGAGTTTTATAAAATAATGAGAGAATATCTATTACACATGATGAAACATTAAAAAATGAATAATGAACTGGTTGAAAATACAAAGAATAATAAAAAATTATTCAGAATCAAAACAAAAAAATTTGGATGAGCTTACCCAGCTACTGCAGCATAACCAGTAACTTGTGGTTGTGCTGCTGCTGCGGCTGCACCATAGGCTCTCGCTGCAACCGCTGTATATGTAGCAGCTGCAGCATAATTTGCTTGTTGAGCAGTTGATAGTGGTGTCTTTAGAAGTGGTGAAGATGCTGCTGCTGCTGCTGCTGCGGCTGCTGCGGCTGCAGCCTGTAATTGTTATTATTCAATATTAAAAATATGTATTATTTTTCACTTTCATTCATTTTATGGAGGTCAAATAGACATGAAGTGTGCCATCATAGTATATAAATTTGTTTTTTTTTATATACACAAATTAATAATAGCTGACTTCATTAGAGATGCTCATCAGACGAGATTTAAACGAGTCTCGTCTCGGTCTCAAAAAACGAATAAAACAACAGTCTTGTCTCGGTCTCGTCTCGAGTAAAAAATCAGAGTCTCGTCTAGCCTCAGCTGTAAAAATATAAAGTGGAGAAAAGTAAAGTTATTTTTAATTATCGATACAACAATTTTAACTCAGTCTCGTCTCGAATTTGCGAAATAAAACGAGAACGAGCCAAGAGTGGTCTCGTTTCGTGTTCATCTCTAGACTATCCATTAATTCATAATATAACAATATTTTTATATTCTTCAAAGTAGCCTGCATAGTTACACACTGAGAGAAGGATATGTTCATATTAAACCTATTATGTTTAATGTTAACACATGGTATGTTCAACTGGATGGTGGCTAGTAAGTTCAGATTAAACTTATGATATTTTAAGATTACATATACGTATCTTAATAGTTGAAGTGCGTATTTAACAGTTAAGATATATTTATTATAACGAAAAGCAATATATGTTAAATATTAAGATACGTATTTTAACTGTCAACATGGGTATGTTTAATATAAAGATACATATGTTGACTATTAAGATATCTGCCATTGGCCAAAATAAATGGTTAGGTATGAAATGTTTGCCGCCAATTTATGTAAACACATACACACACATACATATATACTCAGTAGTATATATTTACAGTTAACATACGTATCTTGAACATTAAAGGATTACCAGCAGAAATTTTCAGGGGTAAGCGGCAGAGTAAAGTCCTATACCTAATGCATTGAGTGATCCATGGCTGCCAACCCCAAATAATCAAATTTTTTTGATTTTCAAAAATAATGAAAATTTTTTGTTCGACACTTTAATTGCATTTTATACACCATTTTAATGGGCCGAATTTATTTTCTTATCATTAAAATTTTTTTTAATTTAATTTATATTGTATTAAAATTGTTTCAACGCAGCATTATTTTAAATATGCCTGTCACTCCTGAAGTTTATATATATGTGTGTGTATCTGTTATAAGCCGTGCGACAAAGAGAAATACAGAATTTAGAGTGGAGACGTGACAATAAACAACAACAAATATTTGTGGGTTTGTGTGGGTGTATGTCTAAACTGTCAAATGACACAAAATATCAGTAATTTTTTAATTTCAAACAATTATTGTTAAATAAAACGGTCTGAAAGCCTTATTAAAAACTATATCAGAATTTTTCTTATTTTTTTTTATATTTCTTTAGTTTTTCATCAGCCTATCCTCGTTTTTCATTATATGGCTAACCAGGTTTCAAAAAACCGAACATGACTCTCCAAAGTTTAACCTCCAAAAAAGTAGCCTACTTTACTTATTAATTACCAATTAATTAGTTACAAGAAAATTATGAAAAAAGTTAAGCGTATGTAGAATTATTTCATTAATCTACCTAGAAAATTTCAAGGCTCTATCCGTGTTTTTAATTTGTGCTGGTAATCTCTTAAGATATCTATGTTTATTGTTAATATATATATATGTATATGTTTTAGTGTAAGATATCATAATTTTTATATGTTCAATGTTAACATATATATTTTTAATATATATGATATCTTCTCAGAACAGTTAAAATCTAACCTGTAGCCGGTAATTAGGATCTTGTGACGCTGCGTGCGCTGCTAAGAATGGATCGTAGTAGACACTGAAACAAAAAATTTATGAAAATAATAATAATAATAATAATAATAATAATAATAATAATAATAATAATGTAATTCGGTATATGAACATGAAACAAAGTATTTACAATTATAAGCTTTGTAAAAGTATCAGTATCATGCAATAATGGATCAATTATTATTATTTAAAAAAAAACGACATAACAATATATGATAGTACATAACATGGTTTCAATGTTAGTACATTGAAAGTTATTGACGTAAATTAAAAATTTTAAAAAAATAAATAAATCACTTACGCAGGCGCAAAAGGGTGAAGGGCAGCAGCTGCTGCAAGTGGTCCTGGATTACGGGCAAGAGTCAAAGCAGCTGCTCCTGGAGAAAAAGTAGCTCTGGCTGTAGCTCCAACTCTTCCTCGTTGAATGGCAACGCCTCTCAATGCAGCAGCTAAAATTTAACATGTCACAATGACTTACTTTAGCATAGGTATATCTTCATCAAGATTTAATAGGATTTTTGTTCTTGGAAATTTTTAGTATTGAATCATGAAAAAGATGTATTGATAAAAAAAAAATTTCTTGATAAAAACCGTAAATCTTCTTGAATTATCAAATATTTGATTTGAATTAAAACTAAACGGTTATTGATAAGAGAAATATTGTTCTTTTATCAAGAGAAAACTTCTTAAATTAATGACTATTAATTTATTGTATTGAGGAATAAATGATTTGAAATAATACATCAATGTCTTGATTTATGACTAAAGTACCTTATTTTTAGAAGTTGTCTTCTTGAATAAAATCGACTCACTTCTTAATAAAATAAGTTTACGTCACAATTCAAATCAAAATTTACCTTAATTTTAGAAGTCGGCTTCTTGAATAAAATCAACTTACTTCTCGATACAATAACTTTATGTAATAACTCTGGTATGTAATAAGCTTTCATTTATAATAACCAAGGACAGAATGTTTGTTCCCGTTTTTGGATTTATTTAGTGTTCATGGCAACCTAGGGAATTATTATAAACAAATACAAGAACAGTTGAAAGTTCTGGAAAGAATTTGTAGATTTCGCTGAAGCTACCATAAATAAATTAAATTAAATAAAACAAAATAATAAATTTAAAAAAAATTTATGTTGAAAAAAGTACTTAAAAAAGATTTAAAAATAGTGTTGAAAATTTTGACACTTCATTAAACTTTTTTTTAAACACTTTTTCAAGTACTTTTTTTTAACATGGAACCAAGTTTCATCATGTTGTGGGTCCACACACATTCAATGTTTAAATTTCTTCAATAATAGTATTTACTCGAATTTTTTTTTTATGATGAACCATGCACTTTCTAATTTTTTTTCTATATTTTTATTTTTATATAATATAAATATGAAATTAATATTATTGTATATTAATTGTATATTAATATATATTAAATTGTATATTATTAATATAAATTAATAAAATATTAATAAACTTAACTTTCAACCACAACGACAAAATTAAATCAAGTAAATAATCTCTAACTGCTCAAAGAAAAACTAACGTAGCAACCATACAACACATAGTAACGTGTTAGTGTGAGAGAGAAACATAATTTTTTAATTGATAAACAAATGCCGAAAAATTCCGACCAATCAAATTACGAATAAAATGAACTTTTTATAATAGGATATAGAGGATACTGAGGGCAAATTAGACACCCTTAAAATTTTATAAAAATGATTATTATTTTTTTGTATTAATATTTTTTTTTTTTGATTGAATCACCCGCGATGGCTCTTTTTTAAAAAAAATATCAACCCCCTCAAAGGTCTCGAGTCAAAGTTTTTCAAAATTCAATATTTTTTTTTTGGAGCTATAGATAACCCGAGTAGAAATTTGTTAGTGGTAGCCTGAACACGGATCCGGATCGGATCAGGATATCGTAGTGCAGTCCCTATTCAAGTATCGCTATGACATCCTGATCCGGATAGCATCAAGTAAGCACTATCGTATCCTGAATAGAGATACTTGATCAAATCCTGACCAGGACTTGATCAAGTAAAAATACTCGACTTTGTTTTTTTTTATTTTACATTTTTCTTGATCCGGATAGCATCAGGTAAACACTATCAAATCCTTAATAGAGATACCTGATTGAATCCTGACCAAGGCTTGATCAAGGAAAAATACTAGAAAAATGTAAAATAAAAAAAAAACAAAGTCCAATATTTTTTGCTTGATCAAGCCCTGGTCAGAATCTGATCAGGTATATCTATTAAGGATTTGATAGTGTTTTTATCACCTATGCATGGTTAGTAGATCTTGCTAAGGTATATATAATTGCTAGGTAAGAAAAAAACTCAGAAAAAAAAAAAAATTTATTTGCCAAAATAAACTAAGTCTCTTATAAACTTGGTAAAACTAGACATATTCATAAGAAACACTACGTATCGTAGAAAGGCCAAAATCAAAGATAATCCTTAAGCCTCATAGCCGGCGGGCACAGGACCATTTTCCGACATTGCCAAAATTTTTTATATGAATAAATCTTATTGATACACAGTATTTTCAAAAGCCTGACACGATAGTTAAATCATAATGATTTATAATTTATTTATAATTTTTATACAATTCATACGTTTAATTACCAAGTTTTTTCTTTTTTTCAAATTCAATATATGCTAAGTCCGGTTTCGTGTTAAGCTTGTTGAGACAATGGGCACCAGCTTGACACAAGGCTGAGTTACTGAGGCTCGTGTGTGAGGCCGGGTAAAATCAACGGGCCCAGGCTTGAGACAATAGAAAATTAATATAAAAATAGAAAATTAAGAACAAAATATATATAATTTAAATAATATTAGATTGATACATATTTTGATGTCGATATTAAATTAACAAAATGCTGGTTGATTGAAGTGAATTAAAAAATAACAACAATAAAAAAGTTAATATTGTCTGTTTTGAAAAAACAATCACCATGTGACATATAATAATATTATATTATAACGTAATACTTTTGTTGTATTCAAAAAATTTTTTTAACAGCAACAAATGTTATTTTATTATAAAAAAATGATTCTAAATAATGATTAATATATTATTTATTTTGTTCCTTAATTTCAGTACACTTGTCTTGATTATGATTTTGATATTTCAAAATTTTAAATCTTTCGTTTGATTTACTTCTTTTTTGAGTAATTATATTATGTCCAAGATCATGGCTTTCAAGATAATTACCACAAAGTTTTTGAAGTAAAATCAAACTAATAAGTTTCAATTAGACTTGAGTGTTGATTTGATTATTATATCTTGTTATAATATCATAAATGAAAATGCATTTCACCAGCTAAAATTTTTATTGATTTTTTAGTAAAAAAAATATTTTCCATATCAAATTCAACAGTTTGGTACCAAGGTACATTTAGTTACAAAAGAAAAAATTTGCAAGTTGTAATTTACATTGTGTACCGTTTGTATGTTGTGATTCTATGTGTAAAAACTCAATCATCAATACTGAATCATCTGATTTTCCAAATAATAATGATAATATTCTATTTTGTAATTCTTCACGACCATCAAGATTTTTTTCTATTTGCAGGTTATTTTCGCAAAAAGCCATAGGTCGTGGAACTCCATGACCCTTAGGTCCTTAGACGTAAATATGACAACAATAACAAAACACAAGAAAAAATAAATGAACTAATAAAATTAAAGATATAATAATTTCAAAAAGTGGTAGTTTAAAAAATATCTTGCATGTCTCAGTCTGATCAGTGGCTTACTTGGCATTTGCAAATTTAAATGACTCCCTATCAGCAATTTTTATTTGTATTGTAAAGAACAGATTATAAGAAATAGTTTCTTTTAAGATGTCATCGGTGCACTTACCCTCTGGCCACTGGACACACACTGTAATCAGAAACAAAACGAAAAAAATTATTTATTTGAATATGCATATACCACATATGTTTCTATGTAAATGTAAATAATAATAAATTATCTTTGAAATCATGATATATTTTTTTGTATATCATGATCTTAGAAAAAAAAAAAATAAAATTATCGCAATAATGTTGATAATACACGACAATGTCCATGACAATAGGATAAGACGATACGATAATTTGATTTTTTATCGAATTTTAAGACGACTATACAGCACGATAACGACAATCAGTTTTCTCGATACGACACGATAATCTGCCAATTATCGTATCCTATCATGTTGCGGCATCCCTAATCGGCGAGCATTGATGTGCCGTTTATGCGGCCGGCTTACCCGAGTAGAAATTCAGATAGGGATCGGATCAGGATCGGATCAGGGTAACCTGATTTCAAATCCGGCCCGGATCAGGCACCAAATCGGATCCAGATGTAATGTTTTTTCGTAGGGTTCGGATCAGGATCAGATCAGGCACCCTGATCAGGAAAGAGTAAGAATACATGATCCGGAACGGATCAGGATACTAGATCCGATCTTGATCAAGATACTGGATTCGATCTTGATCAAGATACTGGATCCAATCTTGATCAGGATACATGATCCAAAATGGATCGAATATCGAAATTGAAAAAAAAAAATTCGACATTTTAATTAGAATTGATTTGTAACTTCTTTATAGATTTCGTCTACGTTCATAATTAATGAAAGGGAAAAACCTAAACTAAATTAAACTAATTTTGTATGCCCCTAGTGGGATTCGAACCTACGACTGCGAGATTACTAAACTAACGGATTTCACGCTCGGCCACGGCGACAAACGAATATCAGGGAGTATTTATTTGGTATCATAAATTTCACCCAGTACAATGGTTATATTAATCAAATCAATGTCAATGTAAAAGTATAAATAAAAATAAAAAGATTCTATGAACTAAAATTCGGTAGAATTCATGAAATATTGTATAAAATAAATCATTTTTTTTTTTACGATTTTCTTGATCCGGATAGCATCACGTAACCACTATCAAATCCTTAATAGGGATACTTGATCAAATCCTGACCAGGGCTTGATCAAGCAAAAAATACTGAACTTTGTTTTTTTTTATTTTACATTTTTCTTGATCCGGATAGCATCAGGTAAACACTATCAAATCCTTAATAGAGATACCTGATTGAATTCTGACCAAGGCTTGATCAAGGAAAAATACTCGACTTGAAAAATACTAGAAAAATAAAAAAAAAAAACAAAGTCCAATATTTTTTGCTTGATCAAGCCCTGGTCAGAATCTGATCAGGTATCTCTATTAATGATTTGATAGTGTTTACCTGATGCTATCCGAATCAAGGTCAATGTAAAATAAAAAAAAAACAAAGTCGAGTATTTTTACTTGATCAAGCCCTGGTCAGGATTTGATCAAGTATCCCTATTAAGGATTTGATAGTGTTTACTTGATCAGGATGTCATAGCGATACTTGAATAGGGACTGCACTACGATATCCTGATCCGATCCGGATCCGTGTTCAGGCTACCACTAACAAATTTCTACTCGGGTAGTTCATTACGTCAATGTAATATTGGCTGTCATGAATGGTCTAATGATGGTTTCCAATAAATAACTTAATAAATAACCAAGTCTAAGCCAACACAAGAACAATACTTATGACCAGTGATGGCCCGTTAGAAACCCCAAAGGAAATTTAAGTATAGAATTTTTTAAACACGTCGACAACCGTTTTAAAAAAAACTGGGTTTCAAATTATCGTTATTTTTGTCTGCTATAGTAAAACAGAACTGTCTATCATGTTCTCTTAATATATTGCAAAAATAAATTTAATAACTATTTAACCAGTTTTATTATATAAAGTATAAATAATTGTGTGAAGAAATTATGATTAAATGATACTGATATTTGATTTGATTCTAGGTGGACTTATACTGCGTTAAATTCTGAAGCATTACCAGTTGGTCATGACGGCTGTAATGTAACTTAATATCCATTCTACTTGCATCGCACCTGACGGTCAAATTCAAAATAATTTTCAATTATTGTCTTTATAATAAAAATATTCATTCTCTTTCAAATAATACGTTGTTTAGGTCTAAAGTTGTAATAAAAGTTATTAACATCTATTACTAACATTTTTTTCGCAATTTTCATTAAATAAATTTTTAGAAATAATGTTAGCTATAACTGAGCCTTGCACTTATGGGGCTATTTTTCAGGTGAATCTTGAGAATATAATTGGGCACAGCAATGACAGTTGACGACTGGCACAAGTTCACTAGATTTTTCTCATGTATTCTACGCAGGTTCTCATACTCTCCGTATATTGGTTTTATTGACACCGTGGAGTGAATACATACAGAGAAAAAAATAGAATAAAACTTGAATAATAATTATATTATTCATTTGTGGATTTAATTTCACCAATAAAAGTTAGCAAAGTACTATTTGATAATTTTATAATGTTTATAACTAAAGTTATTCAAATTATAATAGCTATAGTGATCACTATAATATATATTTACCGTTCGGAACTGTAGGTGGTTTTTTAGTCTGGACTCTTGCTGTTGCGTTGTTGACCTGTTAATTAAAACAAAAGTGTATTAATTCAGAAAACACAGGTTCAATATTTAAAAAGAACATTCTCATTGTTAAATATTTGCAATAATGGATGAGCAACTTATTAACATCAGACTCCTGAAATAAAAATTAATAAAATTAAAAAAATTATACACTGAGAAAACTTTTTTTTTATTTTTATGGGGAACTCTAGTACTGTCGGGACGTAATAACCATCCGCAGATTTTTAAAGAGATATTTTTCAATTTTTCATTGAACTCTTTAAGGGAGTACCTCCGCGCTAATCAAATCAAAAAGTTTAGGTCAGAGCATTGTGATAGTTAAAACAAAAAGTCTATATTGTAATCCGAAATTTTTGCCTGATATTGTATAAATTCCAACCAATTACGGCCAAGTCGTATTCGGATAAAAATACGAAATATATATCTGCATGTGTGTGATCTGTATACCCGCACAGAAAAATCTCAGTCTTAAGGGATTTGGACGATTTTTTTCCGAATATGAGAATGAGATGAAATTTATACAGTAGATTCTTGAAATACTAATACATTTTCTGTAATTTTTTGGTAATTGTTTGGAAGCTTGTTAATTTTTTATTAATTTTTAAAGTTGACAACTTTTAACATGGGCTCTTATGGAGAATACGATTTTGTCAATATAAATAGTTCATGAAAACACAATATCTCTGATCGACAATATGACATCGCGACAAAAAACCTTTTGGGTTATAAAATAAGACAAAACAAAACATATGAAAAAAAAACCAAAGGGGTTTGGAGCTTAGTTTTTTTATAATTAATAATTAAAGTATGTAAAAATTCATTTATTTTACTATCTTTCATGGCTTATGCTGAAACGTCATATACACTTGGCAACATCAGATATTCCGCCATCTTGTGGCGCGCAAGTTTGAAAGTGTCAATGTTAACTTGTTAAAGTGCGCTGAAGCTAGCGATCTCGGGGTAGCGACTTTTTGCCCATAGGCGTCGCAACCACCGATTGCGCGCGAGCCCCTTGTTCACGTAGCGTTTGGCTACATCTCTCCGTGAGGCAAATATTGTTAATTATTTATTAGTAATAATTTTTTTAAAAAAATTATTACTAATAAATAATTGTTTAAAACCGTAAAGCGCGCTAGACTCTGAACTCTGACCAAACGTTATTTATTCAATTTGGATAAGTTATAATTTTTTTAAAATTATTATTTTTATACCATTAAAAAGCTGACAAAATTTACAACAATTAATATGCATAAATAAAGAAAAACCAATTTTTTTTAAGGTATTTAAAACCGGGTTAATGTTTTTCAAATTAAAAAAATTAAAAAAAAAAACTAGCGACTTAACTGATATGACTTCTTAAAAAAATTGGTTTCTTATTGTTTATGCATATAATTTGTTGTAAATTTTGTCAGCTTTTTAATGATATAAAAATAATAATTTTAAAAAAATTATTACTAATAAATAATTGTTTAAAACGGTAAAGCGCGCTAGACTCTCAACTCTGACCAAACGTTATTTATTTAATTTAGATGAGTAATAATTTTTTTAAAATTATTATTTTTATATTTATCAATAGCTGACAAAATTTACAACAATTAATATGCATAAATAAAGAAAAACCAATTTTTTTTAAGGTATTTAAAACCGGGTTAATGTTTTTCAAATTAAAAAAATTAAAAAAAAAAACTAGCGACTTAACTGATATGACTTCTTAAAAAAATTGGTTTCTTATTGTTTATGCATATGAATTGTTGTAAATTTTGTCAGCTTTTTAATGATATAAAAATAATAATTTTAAAAAAATTATTACTAATAAATAATTAACAATATTTGCCTCACGGAGAGATGTAGCCAAAGCTTCCAGTCTTAAAACGCGCTTCATTGAACTTAAACTGTCTTGTGAGATCTTAAACGAACTTCCATTAGCTTCCCAAATAAAATCACAAGTTTTTCCGAGGTCCCCAAACTCTTTTAAAGGCTTGAATTAAAAGACTTCGAAAGCATTCAAATCTCGGTTTTTCAGACGCTTGATTTGAAAGACTTCAAAAGGGTTCGAATTTTCAGTCTTTTAGAAGCGTGATTCAAAAGACTTTGAAAGCGTTCAAATTTCTCAGTCTTTCAGGCGCTTCATTTAAAAGACTTTGAAAGTTTTTAGGTTTAAAAAAAAAAAAAAATTCAATAAAATAAGCCTTCTCGGACCTAAACTTGGTTCACCTTTGCTTTTTACTTTCGACCTTAAGAAAGATGTCGGAAAAATTTAGATATCTTTAAAAATTTGGGAGCTAACATAAAACAGCAAAAAATTTTTTTTTCAAAATTTCTTGTTGAAGAAAGTACCCAAAAAAAAAAAGAAACTCAATTGAGGTTCTTTTTCCCCCTAATGTTAGAACCAGTATATTATATTACATTATATATGCAGGATCAAAGATACTTTGGGAACAAAGTTTGAGAGTGCCTGTTGGAAATATATCAAAGTAGTAGTATATGAGGGAAAAAATTCTAGTTTTCTCCGCTCAAATGAATAATTTTTTTATTCATAAATTTATGCATCCGAATTTTTGCGGAAAGCTTAATCGAAAATAAAGATTTAATTTTTTAAGGATACTCCCGTAAAGTTTCATTTAGTGCTATTAAAAACAAAAGGTGTTTCGTTATACGTCCTGACATCTCATGAAACTTTCTAAATTATTCATCTTTTTTTCTAAAAATAAAAGAAAAATTTTCTCAGTGTGTACCTAGATATAAATGAAAAAGCTGAAAAACGTAATTTAGTTAAATTTTTTAATACATATTATGTAAATCAATATCAATAATACAAGAAATATTCTTCTTTTTACCAATATCATTCAATAGTTTAATTCAAATATATTATATTGATATTATTAATTGCACTTACCAAGTTATGTTTTAAAATATATAATAACATAATAAAATAGATAAACTTTTACTTTTCTAATTTTATTATCTCAAGAGTATGTTTTTATTCTTTTGGGAACTCTTTCCGAGAGAAAGATCTATTTTTTACCTATGTCATTAAGTTTCTCTATTCCGATACATAACCTTTGATTTTTTTTTTTGTAACCAGTTTCCGTTACAGTCTAAAAAGTGTTTTAGGGGACTATTTTTTTTGAATAAAAATTTAAACTTGTGAATTTAAGGCAAAATGAAAAAAAAATAAATAAAAAATTGAGTTTATTTATTCTATAATTTTTTGTAAAATATTTTCATCTTATCTGCCACATGAGGCAGCCACACGGAGAAAAATTTACACGAAATTTTACTATAGTGCCACATCATCGTGGCACTATAGTATATTCAGACTATTAAAACTTGTACTGTAATTATTAGAATGGTATACCTGATCCAATCCGGATCCGAACCTTACCAAAAAACATTACCATCTTGATCAATTTCGGATCCAAATTCTGGATCCGGAATGGATTTTAAATCAGGATATCCTGATCAGGACCTGACTTGAATTTCTACTCGGGTGAATCGGTCTAGTTAGGGAGCCCATCGTGCTTTTACTTACCTCATCGCATCACGAGCTGAAATAGGTTAATTCGACTTGTCTTGGCGAGTACAATAAGCAGTTTCAGTGGCCGACCATTTGGGTGGAAAGACAAGTGGCGGCCAACGGTCAAAGTGGGTGTATGAGGTAAGTAAATTTACCTCATCGCATCACTCGTGGAAATAGGCCCGATCGATTGGTATTGATGCCCTGAACACGAAAATAACAATGGCCGACCATTTGGGTGGAAAGACAAGTGGCGGCCAGCGGTCAAAGTGGGTGTATGAGGTAAGTAAACTTACCTCATTGCATCACGAGTGGAAATAGGTCCAATCGCTTGGTATTGATGCCCTGAATACGAAAATAACAATGGCCGACCATTTAGGTGGAAAATTTTTGACCAAGCGATTGGACCTGTTTCCACTCGTGATGCGATGAGGTAAATTTACTTACCTCATACACCCATTTTGACCGCTGGCCGCCACTTGTCTTTCCACCCAAATGGTCGGCCACTGAAACTGCTTATTGTACTCGCCAAGACAAGTCGAATTAACCTATTTTAAATCGTGATGCGATGAGGTAAGTAAAAGCACGATGGGCTCCCTAACTATCTAGTGTTGCCGCGAGGTAAGACGAGACGAGAATGCCCCTTTTCTTGTCTTGTCTCGATTTACGAGAAAAAAATAGCTTTTTGTATCGTTATTTTCTCGTAAAAAACAACAATTTCTCTTCTTTTCCCGAATTTCACGTATAACCATTAATTATTTTTTTTATAATTTATTTAGTTTTTTTTTAATAACTATTTATTAAATTATTTATTGAATTGTTTTTTTTTTTTTTGTTATATAGACATAAATAAGGCCACTTGGTCCACTGAGTCAGAATGAATGAAAAAAGAAAATGATAAACGTATATACATATATATTTGGATATTAAATTATTCATATATATATTTTCGTTTTTGTCTGATATATACCTATATTTATATATGTGATAGATAAAGACCAAAACTTGTGACCTCGTTTCGTTAAACGTTTGTTTATACTTTCTTGTTTTTTTTTTTAGCATTTTCTCGTCTTGTCTCGATTATATATGGGTGATTCATAGCAACACTATGAATCACCCATTTGAGCATGTTTTAATTTTTTGTTTGCTGATTTCTTCAGCAAACGTGCTGTTGTTGAGTATTTTTTATCAATAGTCTTGCAACAAGCAAGTGCCCATCGTTGTACCGAGCTTGACATGAGACTTGTCTTGTCCATACATTTAGTTTTAGAAAAAGATATACCTATATGGGGCGTTCTTAGTGAAATCACGGGGTCATCTGCCTGACTCCCGGAGATTTTGATAAGATGAGCCTGATAATTGATAAGATGATAATTGTTTGGTTTTAGGTTGAAATTAAGCCTCTAATTTTTTTATCAATTTTTCTAGACTCCATCATCGTAGATATCACTAATTACGAGATTTCTATTTTCTCAAAAACAGCCATTTTTGATGTGTAAACATCTTTAAGCGCGGGTCGGGTATAGAGAAAAAGGAAAAGAAATAAATAAGGAATGTTCCGTCATTCGTTAGAATAGGTGAAGGTAATGCGGCTGAAACTAGCCTCCAAAGGTAGCCGCCACAGAGTTAGCGAAAGCGAGTATAGGCGCGCCGATCAAGTAGAACTTTTTTTTTTTGGTTTCTTTACTTTTTTTTTTTTATTGTTTAAATAATTATTGTTTATAAAACTCGACACAAATTTTGTTTAATTCTATAATTATCTACTTATTCTCAACTTGATATTACAATTTTCAATAAAACAAATATGTCGTGATTTAATTGTTTAAATAGATTTTATAACTTAAAAAAAGTATTTAACTTTGTTAAATTTCAGTTATAAAATTTATTTAAACAATCAAATCACGATATATTTGTTATATTGAAAATTGTAATATAAAGAACAGAATAAGTAGATAATTATAGAATTAAACAAATTTTGTGTCGAGTTTTATAAATAATTTTTATTTAAACAATTAAAAAAAAAAAAAATCAACTCTTAAAATTTTTTTTTTTTTAATTGTTTAAATAAAAATTGTTTATAAAACTCGACACAAAATTTTTTTAATACTATAATAATCTACTTATTCTCTAGTTTATATAACAATTTTCAATATAACAAATATGTCGTGATTTAATTGTTTAAATAGATTTTATAACTTAAAAAAAGTATTTAACTTTGTTAAATTTCAGTTATAAAATTTATTTAAACAATCAAATCACGATATATTTGTTATATTGATAATTCTATTATAAAGAACAGAATAAGTAGATAATTATAGAATTAAACAAATTTTGTGTCGAGTTTTATAAACAATTTTTATTTAAACAATAAAAAAAAAAAAAGTAAAGAAACCAAAAAAAAAATTTTAAGAGTTGATTTTTTTTTTTTTTAATTGTTTAAATAAAAATTGTTTATAAAACTCGACACAAAATTTTTTTAATACTATAATAATCTACTTATTCTCTAGTTTATATAACAATTTTCAATATAACAAATATGTCGTGATTTAATTGTTTAAATAAATTTTATAACTTAAAAAAAGTATTTAACTTTGTTAAATTTCAGTTATAAAATTTATTTAAACAATCAAATCACGATATATTTGTTATATTGAAAATTGTAATATAAAGAACAGAATAAGTAGATAATTATAGAATTAAACAAATTTTGTGTCGAGTTTTATAAATAATTTTTATTTAAACAATTAAAAAAAAAAAAAATCAACTCTTAAAATTTTTTTTTTTTTTTTGGTTTCTTTACTTTTTTTTTTTTTTTAATTGTTTAAATAAAAATTGTTTATAAAACTCGACACAAAATTTTTTTAATACTATAATAATCTACTTATTCTCTAGTTTATATAACAATTTTCAATATAACAAATATGTCGTGATTTAATTGTTTAAATAAATTTTATAACTTAAAAAAAGTATTTAACTTTGTTAAATTTCAGTTATAAAATTTATTTAAACAATCAAATCACGATATATTTGTTATATTGAAAATTGTAATATAAAGAACAGAATAAGTAGATAATTATAGAATTAAACAAATTTTGTGTCGAGTTTTATAAACAATTTTTATTTAAACAATTAAAAAAAAAAAAAATCAACTCTTAAAATTTTTTTTTTTTTTGGTTTCTTTACTTTTTTTTTTTTTTTATTGTTTAAATAAAAATTGTTTATAAAACTCGACACAAAATTTGTTTAATTCTATAATTATCTACTTATTCTGTTCTTTATAATAGAATTATCAATATAACAAATATATCGTGATTTGATTGTTTAAATAAATTTTATAACTGAAATTTAACAAAGTTAAATACTTTTTTTAAGTTATAAAATCTATTTAAACAATTAAATCACGACATATTTGTTATATTGAAAATTGTTATATAAACTAGAGAATAAGTAGATTATTATAGTATTAAAAAAATTTTGTGTCGAGTTTTATAAACAATTTTTATTTAAACAATTAAAAAAAAAAAAAAAGTAAAGAAACCAAAAAAAAAAAAAAAATTTTAAGAGTTGATTTTTTTTTTTTTTAATTGTTTAAATAAAAATTATTTATAAAACTCGACACAAAATTTGTTTAATTCTATAATTATCTACTTATTCTGTTCTTTATATTACAATTTTCAATATAACAAATATATCGTGATTTGATTGTTTAAATAAATTTTATAACTGAAATTTAACAAAGTTAAATACTTTTTTTAAGTTATAAAATCTATTTAAACAATTAAATCACGACATATTTGTTATATTGAAAATTGTTATATAAACTAGAGAATAAGTAGATTATTATAGTATTAAAAAAATTTTGTGTCGAGTTTTATAAACAATTTTTATTTAAACAATTAAAAAAAAAAAAAATCAACTCTTAAAATTTTTTTTTTTTTTTGGTTTCTTTACTTTTTTTTTTTTTTTATTGTTTAAATAAAAATTGTTTATAAAACTCGACACAAAATTTGTTTAATTCTATAATTATCTACTTATTCTGTTCTTTATATTACAATTTCCAATATAACAAATATATCGTGATTTGATTGTTTAAATAAATTTTATAACTGAAATTTAACAAAGTTAAATACTTTTTTTAAGTTATAAAATCTATTTAAACAATTAAATCACGACATATTTGTTTTATTGAAAATTGTAATATCAAGTTGAGAATAAGTAGATAATTATAGAATTAAACAAAATTTGTGTCGAGTTTTATAAACAATAATTATTTAAACAATAAAAAAAAAAAAGTAAAGAAACCAAAAAAAAAAAGTTCTACTTGATCGGCGCGCCTATACTCGCTTTCGCTAACTCTGTGGCGGCTACCTTTGGAGGCTAGTTTCAGCCGCATGTGAAGGTATACGTATTATAATAACTAAAATATAAAATATATAAAATAAAATAAATATACTTTTGAATTTTTGATTTTTTAATTTTATTTTGAAACAATATAATATTAATAATATTCATATTTGTTAATGATAATTTGGTCATATTATAGTTGAAAAAAAAAAAAATGACAAAAAATACAATTGAAATTTTTATTTTTCTTTTTGTTATAAACAGTTGATTCATAGATGAAAAAGAATGCACTGAAGGATATTTTGTTTAATATATCGGTCAGTAAATTTATAATCGTTCAGTTTTTTTTTTTTTTTTTTCAAGTCCGAGGATTTGTAACGGGAAAAAAGAGCGTGGAATCGCGAAAATGACCTAAAATAAATTAAAGTCCATAACAAACCATACTATCAGTCTATGTATATATTTATCTGAGTATATTTAAAGAGCGAAATAAGGGAATAGAATCGCGAAAAATGACTTAAGATAAAGTAAAGTACATAAAAAAACAAACCGTCAGCCAACCACAGTTTTTTTTAAAGTTATCAATTTTTGAATTTTTAAGTCCGAGGATTTGTAGGAAGAAGAAAGGGTGTGTATCGCAAAAATAACCTAAAATAAATCAAAGTACATAAAAAAACAAACGGTCAGTCGACCACAATTTTTTTTTAAAACAATTATTTTAAAAGTTTTTGTTTATTTTTTAATTTTCAAAAATGCTATTAATAGTATCATAATAATGAAATGTTTATAAGAAAGTCAACTTCTCGATTTTACATTAATTTTTGAAAAAGTTTTTTTATTATTTTGTTATTTCATTTTTTATTTGTCTCTCTCTCTCCAGATCACTGTACAAAATCTGGGTCAAAAATTATAAATATTTTTTTTGGATTTTTGAAATTTGCATTTTTAGATAAAAAAATTTCTTAAACGGCAGAAACTGAAAATTTAACTTTATTTTCCTTTTTTAAATAAAAAACTCAAGAAATATTAATTTTGAATAAAAAAATCTTGGTGATCCATCTAGACTCGCGGGTTAATTATTTAATGTGTAAACATCTTTGCTGCAAGAAGGATGAAGGATATTAGAAAAGGACGGTGGATAGCTGAAATGACATCTTTTTTTAATTTTTTTCATTTTACTCCATACCCGACCCGCGCCTAAAGATATTCACAAAATCAGGTCAAAATAAATAAAAAATCAATTTCATTTTCTTCAGACTGGCTTTATAATATAGAGTCCCGTAAAGCTTGATATGTTAAGTGAAAATAACTCTTTCTCTCAGTATACATACTGTATATAAATTTAAAAAAAAAAAGGTATTTAAGAATGTACAGTGAGGCCGACTCATAGCTCCGCTTCGCTTCGTCTCGGGCCTCACTCACAGCGTTCGATAAAACCCTACTTTACTCCCTAGTATCACGGATGTATTGACGGAAAATGTTATAAATCGCATAAATATTTGACAACCGTTTAAATTTGGTAACTAAAGCTGACTTGGCAATACTCATTCAGTGTTGCAAAAACAGATGATACGAACAGTTTTGTCGTACTCAAATATTTCGTAACCGTAGTTGAACTTCACAACTAAAGCAGAATCAAGTCGGCAGACTTGAAGAGAATAGTTAATACAACTATACATCCGATTAATTTTTTATAGGAAAGTCCATAAAAAAAAAATTCAGTATATTTTATATAAATATTCTGTAAATAAAACTAACACACACAATATATATTTTTATTCCACCTAAGTCCACAGTATATATACAGGGTCTTACAGGCTTGATTGTAAATAAAACAATACTGCGTATCGGTAAGAAGCGTACGCTTTAGAAGCTTTTTAAAACTTGTCAGCATTGCACTGTTATGGTCACTATCAAAAGCCATTTCTTGTAATTTTAAAAGCAAAATCACAGTTACCAAGTCAAGAGAGGCAATTTTAGGGACCATTTTCAGAGGACATTTTTCAATTTACGTAAAATCGTCAATTTTTGACGTTTAATGGCAAATTTAACCACTTTGTGCATTTGTAAAAATTTTTTCCTTATTTTTCCCGTAATCCTGAGCGAATTTCCTATAAAAAACTGTCAAAAAAACATGTAGTCTCAGAAACCGTAATCACCCCAATGGTTGTTTCCTAATTTATTACTCTAAAATATTAACCTCAAAAAATGACCACAGGGTGAACAGCTTGAAAAAATGTTCTCTAAAAATGGCTTTTTCGATATAGCCACCGAATGTGACATCATGATACGAATACAGTGCAATATTGCAGTTATAAAAAGTCTCTAAAAAGTTCTAAATTATTGATACGCAGTATTATTTCATTTGACATTAACCCTGCAACACCAGGTATATACATAAGCAAGCCTGTCAAACCTAAGCTGCAATGTAAGCCTCATGTTCTGTAAGCCAGAACTTTTTAAAACTTGGTCAGTTGATCAACTTAATAGAGAAGGTGATTCCTAATTTTTTTAAATTGTTTTACTTATTATTCTGGTATACCAATTATTATATAGTGAATTCCAAAAGATTCATACTTTTTTCAGTTTTTTTTTTTTTTTTGAAAAAGCAAAGTTTAAAAGTTTTTAAAAAGTAAAAAGCTGTTTTTGTGGGCTTATCTATGCATTTATTTTATTCTAAGCATTATTTTCGGAAAACCAATAAAAATTCAATTTTTTTGAATTTTTACATTAGATACAATACCATGGAAACGGTAATAAATAAAAATCCAAAAAAAAAATTGAGAATCAACTGACCGAGTTTAAAAATGAACTTTTTGATTTGGCAAATTTGCTCATATACAATTATATACTTTTATGGTTCTTTTTTTGTCGATTGCTTGAAAATCTTACCTTTTTTTTCATGACACTTTGAACATCATTCTTCGCAGTCTCTGTCTGTTTAACTCTCGCAACTTAATAATGAGCCTCTTCCGAGAGACGACTGTTTCATATTCATTTATGTTTTGCAATTAGTTTTGCTTTTTCAATAACGTACGTTTCCACGCTCTTTTACATTTTACATCACTTATTTCGTTGTTTTATGTCTCGTTCTTTCTTTTTTTCACTTTGTTCATCTCGTTTGCCCAATCTACAGGCTCACGAGAAGCTCTACAAGGGACAACATAAGAGATTCGTTTTCATAAAGCATGTAAAGTTGTTTTCTTAAGTCATTTTTTTTTTTTCTTAATTTCTACCTAATTATGTATCGTCGATTTGTGAGTAGTGGTATTGTAAATGATATCACGATGTTTAAAACTGATATATAATCAATTATTCCTGTAATTTTATCAGTTTTGTTTAGTTTTTTTTAAATCATTGAATATTAGTATAACAAGGGGACCGGTTTAAGCCAGTGGAGAATAATGCAATGGATGCGATTTTTTTGTCGATTGATGTTTATATCGAGTTCTGCATCACGTGCAATACTATTTCCATCACCAAGGCACATATCAGCATAGAACCATTCATAAAAAATTTTGGTGACACTATGATTTCAAAATTTACGTATATTTATAGATTTATCATAATCATTAGGTTTTATAAAAAAAAAAAAATTACTACTTCAGCATGTTGCTAGATATAAACTTTAAAATTTACAGGCATGTTTTACTAATTAAATGTATACAAATTAAATTTACACACATTAATTAAATACACAGCTCAACATATTTTATTTTCTACATGAAAGAATTATACATATAATCATACACAAAATAATTTATCAAATAAATGATAAACACATATTTATTAAAATTTTTACATATTACGAAAATACAAAAATAAGAATCCCACATTTATAATAAACACTATAATTTCTTGACACATAATAAAATAAGAATTCCCTATATATTAAATTTATACTATTTATGAGTTACACATATAAATTTGGCTTGCATTAGTTTGATACAGAGGTAATTTTGTTTCGCATGCCTTTCTACCTTACTGACGCACGCTGGGGAATTTCTTGTGCATAATGTAATAGTATATTTTGAAAAAATGCTTTTCCCACACTCTCTGACTGGGCACTTGTATCGAAATATACAATTATTACGCACTATTTTGGCTCATAATGGCATCCGTATTACAAACCTCGCATCAAAAAATATAGTGTTTAATTTGTACGTGAAGAAGGTGATTCTTCAAAATTTAGAAAGTGTCAATACGAGTATGACACTTTTTAAATCGAGCAATAATCACCTACTTCACGTACTAGTTGAACAATATACTATTAGAAGATTTCCTAGATTGCATAGGCAAGGTAGAAGTACATGTATAACTCAAAATTACCTCTGTGTCAGACTGATGCGAGCGAAATTCATGTATGTAATATTACTATATTGCTAATAGCTTTCTTCCCAATAAGTGGAGCTTGTGCATAAATAAGAGCGTCAACGATGTTCTCTTTTTTCTCGAGTGTAAAATATGAGAGAGACTAGAGAGCGTAGGGAGTGATCAGCTAACGCAGCAACTTACCAACACTATTTTAACTTTCTCAAGAATCTTAAATTAGAATATTTATTTTTATATAACAATGTTTTAAAAAAAGACAAAAGTTTATATATATATATATAAACTTATATATAAATTATATATTAACTATTTTTTTTTCGAAAACGAAAATTTCAAAAATTAAAAAAAAATATTCATGTTCGTGGACCCACTCTCGTGCTGTGCTTAAAATTTGTGTATTGGGCATGTCTTTTTCTAAAAAAAAAATTGGCGAAAAAAAAATGGTCCTTTTTGAGATATCCCAAAATATATGATATTCAAGATGGCGGTGACCTTAAAAATTGATGAAAAAATCTGAAAAAATTAGAGGCTTAATTTCAGCCCAAAATTAATCAAAAAAAGCTTACTTCATCAAAATCGCAGGGGGTCAGGCAGATGACCCCGTGATTTGACTAAGAACGCCCCATATATAGATAAAATACTATAGGCGAGTTGCCAAGTTAATCTGGGGTCCGTTCGAAAAGTCACTCGGAAACCCGGAAGTTCAAGATTGTGATCATAGAAAATTTTTGATATTTTGTTGTGGTAAGCATGATTTTTATTTGTCATGAATTTGTATAGGTACAAACTACAAATCAAAAAAATATTCTATTGTTTAATTATTAATAATAATTATAAAAATACTTTTCATAAGTAACAAAAGTGAGTGGCCTGCAATATGGCCGTTATTACAATCAATAGTCTACAGTAACCTTTAGTTACTTTTAAGTTTATTTTATTCCTATATTTTTTCGTCTACTGCGCTGCTTCCGGGTTTCCGAGTGACTTTTCGAACGGACCCCTGATCTCTCCCTACGCTCCCTACTCTCTCTTATATTTTATACTAGAGAATAAAGAAGTGAAGGACATATCGTCAACGCTCATACTTAAGCACATGCGAAACGGCCATTTTAGCAATATAGTAGTATTATATATATGGCAAAATTAGTATGTATAACTTATAAATATAAACGAAATCGTTATTGGCACCAATACGGGGAAATTGACGGGTTTTACACAACACGGTTAGTCTTACACACGCAATAGTAATAAAAATTACCATCGTAATTTTACCGAAAGTTCTCCCGTAACTGGTATAAAAATTCCCCTGTAAAAGGTGCCAATAGTGACACCGAAATATAAATCTAATGTATAATTTCTACTTGTGTAGGTATTTTTTTAATATGTAAAATACTAATAAAAATATATTTATTATTTATTTGATAATTATTGTGTGCAAAATTATTTCTGTAAAAAAAATATTTAAAAAATTGTATTGTGTTCATTTATTTTGTGTGAGATTGAATATTGCCTGTGTAAATTTTAAATGTGTGGATCTAGCAGCATGTCAGTAACGATTAATTTCATTTCTTGTGATTTCATATAATTGCGAAATTAAATTGTATCACCATAATTTTAAATTTGAATGACTTCTCGTAAATCGGTGTAAAAGTTGCTGCTGGAGGAGGAAAATCATTATATATTATATTTTTATTGAAAAAAGTTTATAATTTAGTTGTATTCTTTTTTTAACAGATTATATATATATATATATATATATATATATGAGTCAAATTTTATAATTTATTTTCGTCCTCCTTATACAGCAGTGGCGATTTATCTATTTATAAGCCAAAAAATCCACAAGTTTCATGTTATTAAATAAAGCTTCTACATAAGAAAATAATTAACCAATTGATTAATAAAATAACATTGCCACAGTTTTTATAGGACTATATGCGAAGTACTAATCAAGCTATCATATATAATAGTGTTACTCATACATGTAATTAAATACATACGAGCAGTGACGCATGCACGTGGTTTTCGTGCAGGCGTCCTTGCTGCAAACCTGTGAAACATAACGACAGTGAAAAATATAAATAGAAACAAATATTATCAACTAACATGGTGAATTAATAAAATTTAATATATATATGAAATATACACAGAGAAAAAAAAAAATTGTGTTATTAGCAGTGAATGTATGCACGTGCGCCACTCATGGCATTTGCCGTAAAAAATGTTATTGGTATTTTTAAGTAACATTAATTTACACATAAAGTGTTAAATATGGTTAAATAAATTTCACAAGCAATTATAAAAAATATTTTCTTATAGTTTATCTTCTATTATACATTTTATAATAAAAAATTTGTCATCGTATGAAATTTGAGATAAAATTAATAAATTTAAACACGATAAAATTTTTTTTTCTCTGTGTACGTATCAACATAATATAAATGTATATATGTAATATTTACATATAATATTTACACATAATATTACATTTATACATATAATTATTTTATGAGTATATATTTGTATATTTATATAAGAAAGTATTTCATGCACACCTCAATCTTTCTGCCCTCAACCACGGTGCCGTGTAGCCTCTCACGTGCCTGGTCCGCATGGGCACTATTCGCGAATGTTACAAAACCGAATCCCTGCATGCAAGGACAGACAAAACAACATGCATTAAACTCAGCTTACAGACTCTGCCACGCTAGACGGCATGTCTCGGCAACATTTTTATAATTATTTATAATTATATAATTTTTATTCTTTGTAAATTATTTATTACAAATAGTAGCGATCGTAGGATTAATAAGGATAAATGTCAGTCATGATCATGTTTTAGAGTTGTCAAATTGGAAAAGAATGTCTAATTTTATTTTTAGTACTGATTCGTTACTATCAAATTATTTATAATAATTGGAATTAAAATTGTATTTAATATAGATTTTCCTCTAATACTACAGTGTTCAATTTAATTTTCACTTTTAATAAAAACTATACAGCAAATCAAACGTCTATATTTGATTTATGAAAAAACTTATTAAAAAGGAAATTATTATTCTAGTAAAATTTGAGATTTGAAACATAAAAAAGCCTTGAAATGAAAAACTTTTTGTTATAAGACGAAAAAATTGTTGAACCATGACACATTTAGATTGAAATCAAAACGAAATTGTTTCTTAACAAAGAACAATTTTTTTTGTAATGACAGAAAACTTTCTCAAATTAATTGTTGGAAGAACCTTGATAGAATATACTCAAATTGCTTGGAAAAAAAAATTTTTTTCTTCTTTATGAATTTTTTTTTAGTTTAAGAACAAAATTTCTTTTAAATCGACCAATTTGCGTCTCAAGTTAAGAACAAAAAGATTATTATTAATTCAGAATTCATTTGATGCAAGGAATAATAACCTCAAATTGAGATAATTGTGTGATAACATAAGAACGTTTTGATTTTTCCAAACAATTACTTTCTTAAGGTTGAAAGTGAAATACATAGTCAGAGGAAGTTTGGGTTTAAGCGGGTACGTATTCTATCCACGATTCTATCTATGAAATATTTTGAGTGCCCCCACCTTCTAAATTTACTCACTACAGGCATCTGACCTATGAACGGGGCTTAGTCACTCACGCACACACTTATTGTGTAAAATCTCACCAGTGAGACAATATGGCGATAGTATGATATCATCAACATTGTATACTGTATCAATTTTGTAATGTTATTCATATTCGTCGGAAATAGTTCACTATACGCCACCAGATGCCATGGTGAATAGGTCAGATCCTTATATTGGCAGTGTTGTGTGTAGTGAAGCAATAGCTAGGATAAAGTGACGACTAGGTAAGAAAAAGAGAGAAAGAACGACAACAGCGATGACGATCACACTGAAATAGTGAATATAAAATAGTTGATAATCGAAAATCAAGTATCTTTTGAAATCTACCAAGGAAAACGATAATTCAGAGTTTAAACAATCTGTTGTATTATGATAAAGTAAAGTGATAGTAAATTAAACGACATTCGATACTTTTTCAATTACAGACAAAAATATGTGTTTGGTCCCTAATACTAAACTAAATTATCTTATGTACCGGCAGGTACGATTCTAAACAGCTCTGAAATGCGCCTTGAAGACTGCAGTTAAAGCAAGCCACAAAAAAAGCGTTTAAAAAAAGTGTATACAATTTATTATTAAACGTTATGATCAGACTATTATAACTAACACACAAATAAAATGTCAAATATATAAAAATATGTCAAATGAAATAAAAAAAAAAAAAAAAACAATATTTGAGCATAATTATTTTTAACTATAATGAAAAATTGATAAAGATGGGACCAATTTCCCATCAGTAATCACACGATGATGAGAACAAAATTTTTAGGATGACAGTCTATCTACGTAAAAAAAAGACTATCTATAGAGATTGTATGCTGGAAAAAAAATTTCTGGCAAATATCACGATTTTGGTTCGGGTTAAAAGAGAAACTATTGTACCTAAAAATTAACTTATTTTGTTGGGGATATGTCGTAGTTTATTATGAATCGTAGTGGCCTCTTTTTTGGAAATAAGTGAATCAATAATAGAGTGAAAATAAGCAGAATAAGCCATAAAGTAAAAGAAATGAACACTGTTACACACAGTAAAAAAAAAAATGTAAAATGTAAAAAAAATGAAAATGTTAAAAAAAAATGTTAAATTTTTAACATTTTTTCAAGTGTTAAATCAAAATTTTACATTTTTTTACTTTTAACATTTAAAAAAATGTTAAAATTTAAAAAAAATGTAAATTTAACACTTTTTATTTATTCTATAAAAATTAACTGGTACATAATTAAATAAAATTTATAATTTTTTTGAAACTACCATTAGACTAATGATTATTATGAATTCCGTCAATAATGACAATAGTTTGAAATTCAACTGAGTCAAAAATGAATGGTCCGGAAAGTTAGAAAAATATTACATGTGCTATTAGGGCACTCAAACTTAATGATATGAAAATTTTTTTCTCGTTCACTCGATAATATCGAAGTCTATAAATTCAAAAACTGTAAATATAAAAATATATAAATATACTTTTTCTTGAATTTAAAGTTTTATAAATCAACAAAACCTATTTTGACTTGTATACAAGAGTTGAAAGATAAACGAATCAAGTTTCTACAAAAACCAATGCGACTGAGAAGCAAAAAAAATGATATTTTATTTGTGTTAATACTTAATAAAATATCAACTTAATCAGTGCAACAAAAGTTGAGGTAGATTTGTTTTATATCAGGGAATTCAGAACGTAATAAATAATTGTTATACAAATGTAAAATTATATCCCAGATAGGAATTTTAATAAAAAAATCTCATAAATATGAGCCTCCATTTTAGTGTAAAAAATAAATTTCATAAATTCAATGTGAGACATTCGTTTCAGTTTTTCATTTTCAAGCTAACCGCACTCCCATGAGGCATGTTTTTTATTTTCAAGTGCGTACCTGGGATAAAAAAATATATAGTGTCGTTTTGCGGCATATCCTAGATGAAATCACTGGATGGAATATAACCTGAAGCGCGAGATATAGTTTGTTTAATTTAATGATAAGTTTAAATTAATAATAATGTTCGTAATAAAATTATTCATTTTCACTTAAAAGTTCAATTAAACAAAAAAAAATAAAACTCAAAATACAAAAATAAATTATGTTATATAAAATACTCGCTAAATTTCCATTTTTTTAACTCAAGAATTTATATTTAATTATTTTTAAACAAATAATATTGTATAATTTGTAAGCATCAAAATTTTTCTGCTCGAACAAGTTGACAAAATAAAAGTTTGTGTTTGAAACTGTGGTTTTCTTAACAAAGCCTCATTTCATAGAATGCTATCTGCGACGTTTTTTATTTAGTCAGTTTATCTTTAACAAAGAGAAATTTTAATATTTTTAAATAATAAGTAATACTATTTGTTTAAAAAAATTGTTGTACCAGCACGACAACCTAGTGGCCAAAGCCCATCTTGTCACTTATTATCGATATATATGAAATAAAAGTCGTTAGGCATCATATATATTTTATAATACAGTTTCGAAAAATTTTGTTATGCGGCACAACAATATCTATATGTATTATCATTTTTATTGGAATGTGTAATATTTTTTGTTAAGGTCAACAACAAAATTTGTTGTGCTGCGACAAATTCTATTGTGATGTTTTAGAATTTTTATTGAGCTACGTAGCAATTTTTACTATCTATCAATATTTGTTGTGTTGCTTCATAAATATTGTCAAAAGCACTTTTTACCGTTCCCTCTATTAATGGCGGTCCTGTTATAGTTAGGGAGCCCATCGTGCTTTTACTTACCTCATCGCATCACGAGCTGAAATAGGTTAATTCGACTTGTCTTGGCGAGTACAATAAGCAGTTTCAGTGGCCGACCATTTGGGTGGAAAGACAAGTGGCGGCCAGCGGTCAAAGTGGGTGTATGAGGTAAGAAAATTTACCTCATCGCATCACTCGTAGAAATAGGCCCGATCGCTTGGTATTGATGCCCTGAATACGAAAATAACAATGGCCGACCATTTGGGTGGAAAGACAAGTGGCGGCCAGCGGTCAAAGTGGGTGTATGAGGTAAGTAAACTTACCTCATTGCATCACTCGTGGAAATAGGCCCGATCGCTTGGTATTGATGCCCTGAATACGAAAATAACAATGGCCGACCATTTGGGTGGAAAGACAAGCGGCGGCCAGCGGTCAAACTGAACTTACCTCATCGCATTAAAGTGGAAATAGGTCCAATCGATTGGTATTGATGCCCTGAATATAAAAATAACTATGGCCGACCATTTAGGTGGAAAGAAAAGTGGTGGCTGACGGTCAAAGTGGGCGGCCAACGGTCAAACTGAATTTACCTCATCGCAACACGATTTAAAATAGGTCCAATCGATTGATATTGATGTCCTGAATATAAAAATAATAATGGCCGACCATTTAGGTGGAAAATTTTTGATGGCCGACCAAAAAACTATTTTTTTTTTCAAATTTTGAAGTTTTTTGGTCGGCCATCAAAAATTATCCACCTAAATGGTCGGCCATTATTATTTTTATATTCAGGACATCAATATCAATCGATTGGACCTATTTTAAATTGTGTTGCGATGAGGTAAATTCAGTTTGACCGTTGGCCGCCCACTTTGACCAAATGGTCGGCCATTGTTATTTTCGTATTCAGGGCATCAATACCAAGCGATCGGGCCTATTTCCACGAGTGATGCAATGAGGTAAGTTTACTTACCTCATACACCCACTTTGACCGCTGGCCGCCACTTGTCTTTCCACCCAAATGGTCGGCCATTGTTATTTTCGTGTTCAGGGCATCAATACCAATCGATCGGGCCTATTTCCACGAGTGATGCAATGAGGTAAATTTACTTACCTCATACACCCACTTTGACCGTTGGCCGCCACTTGTCTTTCCACCCAAATGGTCGGCCACTGAAACTGCTTATTGTACTCGCCAAGACAAGTCGAATTAACCTATTTCAGCTCGTGATGCGATGAGGTAAGTAAAAGCACGATGGGCTCCCTAACTATTAAGTATTGTCGCTAGTACTCGATCTTTGTCTTGTATCAAATCAACACACAAATATACCTCGTTATATATAGAATTAATCGCGCGCATGGCATGATATAGTAAAAATAATCATTGTCATTGAAAAAAATTATTAAATGTCAGATTTAATGTATAAAAAAAATTATATTAAAACACTATTTGATCAATTAAAACTTATGATAATATTTTTCAGTAATTCAGTAAATGGATAATAACTGGAATTCGATACTTAGCAAATGACATCAATATAATGAAGTGTAGCTATGAAAATTACAAACATAACTTGCATGTTTTTATTTGTCATTTTAATAATTATTTCTGTAAAATTATAGAAATAATAAAACTATTAGCAATAAATATCAATCAAAGAATCGTTTTTTTTTTCATTCGATATTTAATGTATTTAATAATTTAATAGTTTTGAAACAAAAAAAATTAATTGTTTTAGAATTTTTGTCATGTTGGTTAATAATAAAAGTTGTAAAAGTAAATATAAAAATTGTGATATATTCGATAATTTTCATTTGCAGCATAACAAATTTCATTATCCAGCACGGCAATTTTTATTTGACAGATAAACAAAAACTGTAGTTCCAGCAGAACAGATTTTATCAATCTAACTAACAAGTATCGTTAAGTATCAACTTCGCCTCTACTTTGCTGTGTGGCACGACAATTTTTATTGTTTTTTTATCTTTGAGTAACATAATTTATTTTTTTATTATGAATTTTATATATATAATTCAAAAAGTAATTGTCTCATGCAAAGATGGTGTATTGAGGCAAGGGGCTACTCATTGATGTAGTCATGGTGTTACATGGTGTAAATTTAGTCATGGTCATGGTAGAAATAAACAGGTAGGTCCATACCGCGAACCAAAATCAAACTCTACTGGGCTATCTGCAAGTAGCCATCTTTACTGAATTTTTTGTATGTGTGTCCATATATCTAATATTACATATGTGTGTGTGTGTATCTGTCATATTATTATTGTTTACTCAAGAAGATTAGAAACATTTCGGTTTATTATTTATAAATGTGAAACTAATCCTCAAAGATATGTAATAAATATAATGGCAGTTATTCAAATTTGATTTATTATGTACTTGTTCAACATATTAATAGTTGAATGATACAATAAATTGAAACGTATTGATATTAAAAGTTCATACTATTCAAACTATCAACTTAAATATTTTCAGTAAATAAATAAAAAAAATTAAATATCTCAATAATAATACAACTACAGTTGTTTTTTTATTTTTTTATGAGTATTTTTTTTTTTATTTAAGTATTATATTTTCAAGATACTATCTTGTCAAAAAAATTTCAACTAATTCAAATTTTGATTATTATATATTATGCTTTTAATTTATGATTAAAATCGAATTAAATTTATTTAAATAGCGCCAGTTTTAGCCAACATGGCGACGTTCGGAGTTTCTTCCTATTGGCTGAAAAAAACCTATGCGCATGGACCTACTTGTATATTTCTACCAGGGTCATGGTGCATTATTGTGTAGTAAATGTAGTAAATGTGTAGTTATGTAGTACTTGTATTTTTTTGACTACAACTCTTGTAGTCATGGTGTAGTCATTGTAGTTATTATAAGATGTAGTTAGGTTATAGTATTTGTCTCTTTATGTAGGCATGTTGACACTAAGTTTGATCGTGAATAGCCCTTCGTATTAAGACTCAATAAGATTTATTAACACAAAAATCTTAGACTATAACTTTTATCAATACCCCGATGGCTGTATTGCATTAGAATTTCTGGTGAGAGTCCCGAGTTCAAATCTCGTCGCGTCCGTATATTTTCGTTTAATCAGTTCCGTTCATTTTATTAGTTAAAAAAAAAAACATTAATTTTATAATAAAAAAATAATTAGAATAATACTTATAGTTCAATTTCTACAAACCTGTGTCAAGCCGCAGATACAAGCTTATGCCAAGCCTGAAATCTTAACTTGACACTGGACAATAAATGTGAACATCTCCGGCATCATTTAAGCTTGACACAAGCTGGGTAATTAGGCTTGACACAGATTTGTGCCCCTGGTTAATTTCTATCTGGGATATAAAAATAGATATGAAAGGCTTTTTCTATCTAAAAAATATGCAGATTGTCTAATTATCTACAAAGATTAACACCATTTATTATTATAATGAGTGTGACTAATAACAGAACAAATATATCAATAATTAAAAATTGAGAATAATAAAAATATTAAGTGTATAATATTAAATTAGGAAAAAATAAGATTAATTCAACGAAATTGTTTTTTTTTAAACCACATATCAAAGAAAGAAAATAGAAAAGTGTGTAATAGTATGTGCCAAATTAAATAATCACTGGGAACAATTTTCGTTCAAGAGTGCAAAAAGTTTCACACAAAAAAAAAAAAAACAAAAAAACAATCATTCTTTTTTTGTTAGTGAAACTATCAAAATACAATAGTTCCTTTTAAAATAAACAAGAGCCACTTTTGTATACTTGGCTCATTATTAAAAACGTTTGGAAGAAAAGTAAGACAATAATGAAATTGAGAGAAAAAAAAAATAGTTTCTGTCATGTCATGGTATTAATTTTTTTTGTCATTTCATAATCAAAAATGCAGCACTTGATATTAGGGATGCCACATTCCATATACATTGATGAAGCTTTTTCGAAATAATAATAACAGCCTCTTTAAATTTTATCATTTTACTATTAAAGCACAGTGCTTTTGCAAAATTCACGATACTACGCGTCAAGTGTATATATGTATTGTGAGAGAAAAAAAAAACTATAATAATGTTAGAATGAGATTGTGATTGTGCGTATTTAAGTTTATCATGTAATGTATGTTTAAAAAAATTGTGTCATAGTAGTCTATACAGTAGCTGAAAATGAATTATTGATTGAACGAAGAGGGATTATATTTGTCATGTATAATTTATAATTTTGTTTTCCAAATTCTGTCAATTGCTGTTTAAAAATCCGTCTTCATTCTACCATATTATACATACTTAAATACATAAAAACATTAAAAATAACTCTGGCAACACTCAAATCGAAAAAAAAATAATTAAATACAAATAAAAATACAGACTTGCAATGTTCTATAATTTTTGTATGTGACTTGAAAAATACATCATTCTGAGTATTCGAGTGAAACAAAAAATTGTATAATAACCAAAGGATCCGGAAATTTTTGGATGGCCATGAAAAGTTGTGTCAGATATCTTAAAACTCAATCGATAATTACACGGAATCAGATGATTCAACGAAGGATTACCCATTATAATGTAAAGTCATCATTTAGAAATCACGAAATATTAATTTAAAAAATACGAGTAATGAAACCAGCAAAAACAGTGATTGGAATAATAGGTTGATAATTGTAAAGTAATTCAATTGAAAAAACATTAACTAATAATCATCCGAAAACTTGAAAAAAATTCCCATATTCTCATATAAATGCCTATTATTCACGAGTACTGCCCTAACAATGTGATGCTTTATTTTAAGTACTCTCGACTACTTGGTCGATTAGTCCTGGTACATGATACGACCAACCAATATTAGTTTGTGAGAAGAGGCCACGGCAACAAATAATTTTAAAAAAAAGTCAGAGAAGCCTTTTCCCCTATTGTAAAAATAAAACTAACATTCGCTAAATTGACTTTAGTTGTGATGATAGATGTGTCACACAAGCAAATTTCCGGCTTGAAACACTTTAGAGTAAATGAAGGGTTGTATATGAGCTTGAAAACGAATCAATCTTCGATTTTTAGTTTTATGTGTAACCCTCGAGGTTATTTTTACAAGCTAAATATACCAATTTTTGTTTTTTTTTTTTTTTTTTCGTAATCAAATATATGTTTTGTCTTTACCATAAAAAGTTTATCGTTACAGCTATAAGTTCAAGTTTTTTAATATATATTTACCGATTATTGTTTTTGTAATAAAAATTTTCTGCACGATTATTATACAAAACTTAATTGATTATATATCAATAATAAAGTTGAAAAGAAATGTGAGAAAGTTATTGCTATTACGAACTAATAACAGGACATTGAACATACAAGTTTACGTTCTTTACCAATATATATTAATTAATGTGGGTTTTAACAATAATATACACTTTACTTTAGCTGGTCTTCTATTTTAATGATGAACACTTGCATTTTAAAAGTCTGATTTTTTTTTAAATAAGTTTTTTACATTGAGTGTTGCCAATGTGTAAAAAAAGATCATTTTTTTGTTTTTCTTGTAAAACGGAGAATCGTCAGTGGTATCGATTATGTACAATTATTCAATCATATTGTGATGACTGGAATATGAAAGTTAGCAATTGAATAAAAAATTTTCATATATATTTACTGTAAAAACTAAAATTATTACCACGGACAATTCTGCATTACAAAAAATATTATCATTGCTCCAGTATCCAATATTAGTACAAACAAATTATATAAAAACAATATTTTTTCTTGGTCAGTAAATAACTAAATCTATAAATCATCTGGCATGTGTTTGTAACAACGATGTGACAGGCTATAGTCAAGGAGCCAATTTTTGAACGTAGTCATGGTGTCAAGTGGCTTGTAGTTGAGTAGTTTATGCAAGAGTATTCTTTATTACGATTTTTTCACAGACGGTCAAACTTAGTTCGTGGTCACAAGGCATAGGCAATCAATTAATTTTAATAATAATTTGTAATAGTTTAATTATTAATATTTATATTATTTTTGAAATAACAACATAATAAATTTGCCTGAGTGTTATTTTTTGTGTATTTTTCATTCAGACTTATGTTACACGTCTGTCACGACAATTATGAAATATTTTATTCTTGTGAAAAGAAGACAGAAAAACGAAAATAAAGAATATTGTTTATTATTATTATTATTATATGTTATTTTAGTATTTATCGAATTTTTAAAGACTGTTTAATTATCAAAATAAATACCGTTAAAGCGAGACCAAAACCTACAATTGTAGACACTATCCCTTTTAATTTTGAATTGCCGGGGTTACTTTTGGGTATTAAGTTAAACCAGCGTAACTCTACCTTATCACATCACTTTGTCAAACGCACCCCAGATGCTTAAATACTTAAAAGTTATACAAGAATTTCATGTAAATTTAAATGTAGTTTTTTGTATTTTATTGAATTCTTAAACTCAATTTTAATTAAATAAATTTGAAAAAAAGTTATAGTTTGATACTGGAGCATTTTAATTACATATATTACAAACACTCGTTTTTGGCTGAAAAACGCTACGCTAAATTCTTTAAAATTTCTGGCGAATGGCTTATAACTTCCAATATTTACTGTTGAATTGTTTAAAGACTGAGCAGTATCAGCCAAAACGAAAGCTTGTAATATTCAATTGTCTTACACGAGGGGTTATTCATTGGTGTAGTCATGGTGTTACTCTGAGTCACGTGCAGTTTTGTAATCCTTGTATTTTTGTGACAACATTTGTAGTTATTTTATGTCATCAATCATCATCCATCGTTTCATGTAGTATGGTGTAGTAGTTCGTAGTAGTATGTAGTACCAAGATTTAGTACTAAGGAGGTTTATAAATAATTAAATGTAAAAATATTAAAATCAGAAAAATAAATAAATAAGTTACAAATATTTTATTGACAAATACTTTGAATAAAAGAAAATTAAAAAATGTATACACTGACTGTAGTCATGAACTCAAAAAAAAAAATGTAGTATGTAGTTAAGTGTAGTCATTGTAGACATGTATAAAGTGTAGTGTGTGAAATACTTGTGTTTTTTAATTCCATGTCGTAGTTATAGTGTCACTAAATCTAGCGATGAATAACCCCTCGGTATTACATTACTTAGATCGGGTTAGTGTGTTGGAACTTGGTTGCCAATAAATCAGTCTCTAAAAGTCAATTTCATTGACGACTCAAAACATTAACCCATATCCTCCTAATGAACTATATCTGTATAAATTATTTTAATTATCGATTCTTTGTAGCATTGAATTTGTGCTTACCTTACTGCCACGTTCGTTGAAGATAATTTCAACATCAAGGATTGGACCATATTGCTAAAAGATAAATAATTAACAAATAAACAACAATAATTTAATGGTTGTAATACGTATAAATACAATTATTATATAACATAACAATTGTGCAAGATTTAAAAAATTTACCCCGAACATTGCCCTAAGATCAGGGTCTCGAAAGCGGAACGGTATATTACTGACGTGTAATCGCTTTGGTTGACCTTTGAGATCAGTTCCTTGTGTCACTGTTGATGGGGTTGTAGTTCCTGATGTGGCGGGTACTGCTGTAATACCTTCAACACTACCTTCTGTACTCGTTTCGTTTGCACTAACGGATACAGGTGCTGTTTGTTGACAAGTACCATTGGATGCAGCTGATGCTGCCGCAACTGCTGCTTGAAATACCTCAGACTGCTCCAATCCGAAAGAAAAAAAAATTGTTTAAAAAATGTTATGGATTACATTTTTCGTAAATTTTATTAAGACCAATCGATAAAGATTGAAAAAAAAATATAATATCCGCTCGATACACAAGCTTTGCACAAGCCTGACATAGACAAAATTACGATTTCCGTGGGAATAAAATTCTATGACTGGAAAGTGATTGTCATGTCAAGTAAAAAAATATTGCCAAAATAGTTTTTTGATATCTGTCATAGTTTTTGAAATATGAAGTATCAAAAAAATCGGAATGGGGATTTTTTTTTGTTATTAAAATATATTCATGATTCAGATGCCTGATCCGGGCTGGATTTGAAATCAGGTTACCCTGATCCGATCCTGATCCGATCCCCATCTGAATTTCTACTCGGGTTTCCGCCAGAGAAAAACAACGAAGGAGAGACAAACAGTGATGCCGAGCTATATGGAGCTAAAATTAACGCCCAGCCGTTCCGCGCCCAACGAGAGTTAGCGAACTAGGGTATAGGCGCACTGTAGAGCTATACGGAGCGTCAAAAATCTCACAGGCAACGATAAATAAATATGATAAACGTTTTTTGAAATAATTTAGAAATATCAATTAATATCCATTAATAGACATATCAACTAAAAAAACATAGTGCGCCTATACCCTATTTCACTAACTCTTATTGGGCGCGGAACGGCTGGGCGCTAGTTTCAGCTCCATTTGTATTGGGGGGTTTACAAATTCTAATTTTTTGTTTACAAATTGCTCTGAGGTCGTCTGAATCGATTGGATTATGCAGAATTTGAATATATAAATTAGAAAAAAAGTTATCGAGTTTTTAATTTAATTTTTTAATAAACAAATTGTTTATTGTTGTATTGGGGGTTTACAAATTCTAATTTTTTGTTTACAAATTTTCACAAATTCCAGCGATTCTATTTGATATATCCTTAGGCACAATTACCTTTTTTTTGAAAAAAAGTAACTGTAACCCTTAATTTTTTTGATGTACAAATTTTGTCAATGTGTTTACAAATTCTTAAAAATTAAGATGCTTTTAATGAGCCTAGCCACGAGTAAGTCGGATAATCGGCGGTTACAGGTTCACATCGGTTTAAATTTGATATTAAAAGTATTCTTGGCGAGGAAAATAATAAAGCTTATAAAAATTTGATAAAAAATTTATCAAATTACTAAAAAATTACCTCCAAAAATTACTTAATCTAGTAAGACTTGTTCTCAATTTCATCTCGGGAAATTTTTAAATTTTATACATGTGATATCTAAAAGTTTACGAAATATCAAATTTTTATAAACAGCATTATTTTTCTCGTCATATGTTGAAAAATAAAAAAGATATTGAAATGTGAACATCATCTACGTAAAAAAGTTTAATGACCATGTTATTGTTTTCTCAGATATAAAATTAATTGCAAAAAAATAATAAAATAAATTCTCTATTCCGATTTTTTTGACACTTTATATCTCGAAAACTATGACATCCAATTTTCACTTTTTTGGCCCAATACCACCCCAACACTTTACATTAATGTGTCAGCCCAAAGGTTGGGTTTTAGGACCTATCGAGACAAGTTTTGTAACTAAGTATTGAATTTTTTTTGATAGCATAAATTTTTGCGTGGTGGAGGATTTAATTATTGTACATGTTGCCTACTGTACATTGATATTTTATTTTATTTCGATTTTACTCCAAATATCGCTTGATTTCTCTGGGTTAACAACTTAAAAAAAAATAAAAAAAATAAATAAATTCAAGACGTTTTAGTTGTTAAATTAATTAAAAAACTTTTTCAAACGATTTTTAGAATTAATTTTGAATACTAGAGCCCGATTACTTTTCGTTCAACATTATTTAGTTGCATCATTTAAATGTCTCCAAAAAAGTTTGAACTACTTACAATTGCTTGCTGATCCGCAGCATTTGGAGGTGGTGGAGGGCTAAAGTTTGTAGCTACTGATGCTCCAGTCACAGCAGTTTGTGACACACCTGGTCTATTCTGTGACTGAGATCCTCCGAGGGCTGACGGCTGCTGCTGTGTCCCAGATGTGTCTTCTTTGACCGGCGCCGTTGATAAGGTTTTGACTTCGTTAGTGCCCACAACTCCAGTAACCCCATTTACAGAAGATGGAAAGACACCCCCAGTGTAAGGCGCAGCCATATTTGCCTGCACCACGTGCTGTAATTAAAAAAGAAAAATTTAGTATCGAATGTGATTTGTTTAGAACATGTTAGATGTTTTATCAAGAACAATGGAATTTTTGATGTGTAAACATCTTTAGGCGCGAGTATGGGTATTGAGTGGTATGGAGTAAAAGGCAAAAGTCAAAAAAAGAGCGTCATATCCGTTTTCGCCGACCTTTTCTAATAATATTGCCATTACTTTTTAATATATTTACATTCCGCCGTCGGTAATTGTTACCATCAAGCGTTCTGCAGTATAAATGTAGATAATGTCGCTTCTAGTAAAACAAATGCTTGAGGGGATAAATAATAATATATATATATACAGCTATTATATATTATCTTGTAAAAAAAATAGTAACATTGTATATTTATTATTATTATTTATATCATATATAACAAATTATTAAATTATTATACATCAATAATTTATTTATAATATGGTTTATTTTAGTGAATTCATTTAACTTAAAGTTACAGGATAAATGTAATTGAAAAAAGTCAATCACTCGTTTAATTATTCCTTAGAAAATTATTTAACCAACTACATCTGTTTCCACAGCTGTTTGATCTTTAAAAATGCATTTTAAATAAATAATTTTTTTTTTCCAATGAACAATTGCCTATGGAAAAAGATAAAGTTGCAAAAAAAAAAAACAAGTACTTAAAGAATTGTTGTTTTAAAAAATATTTATGCAATTATATCTGTTTTTCTATCTATTTGTTATTTAAAAATGCATTTTGATTATACTTATCAAACAATTGGTTATGAAGAGCATGCAATTGCAAAAATAGATCAAGAGGCACAGTAGTGCCTCGTGTCAAGTGTGAGAAAGACAATAATATTCGAAAAAAAAAAAAATGAAAACGAAAAGGCACTACCGAGACTATTATACACGAAATAGAAGTAACCATAACCCTTGCTAATATTTGAAAGACTAATTTTAATATTATAAATTAATTATATTCAAAATTTTATTCAGTGTGATTACGAAATTTAATATCAGTCTTCTATAGTTAGAAAAAGACATCTAACTATAGAATTAATTTTTAAAAAATTATTTAAACAACTGAATCTTCCTATAATCATTTATTTATTAGAAACGCATTAAAAATTACATAGAATAATTTTTTAAATAAACAAATGGTTACAGAAGAAGAGGCAAAATGCAATGAAAAATGGAAAATTACTTTTACAACTACTGTTTAAGAAATTATTCGATCAACTGCCTTTGTCTACCTAAAGTCATTTGTTGATTTTAAATATATTAAAAATTATCTAAATTAATCATTTGAATAAACAAACAGCTCCGAAATATGATGCAAATAGAAAAAAGACAATTAACTTTAACAATATGCTTCAAAAATTCATTTAAAAAAATCTATCTGTTTTTCTAGTTTGTTTTTGTGAAATGCATTCAAAATTACCTTAAGTAATTAATTTAATAAACAAATACTTGAAAAATAATTATTTAAAAATTTATTTATGCAATGACATCTATCTTTCTAGCTAATTAATATTTAAAAATAAATCTTCAATAAATTAATAATTCTTAAATCAATGATTGACTATGGATGAATATGTAATTTCAAAAATAGACTATTATTTATGCAATTACTCTTTAATAGATTATACAATCAATGGAATTTTTCATTTTAGCTATTTTTACCTAATAAATTTTTTTTAAATTACATGAATAATTTTTTTTAATAAACAAAAAGTTCCGAAAAAAGATATAATTGTTTAGTTATTGTTAAAAACTTATTTATTTAAGTAAAACTACCGGTGGACCTTAAATTTAATGACCTTTGAATAAACAATTAATAATTTTTGAATGGACAAAAACTGAAGGACAAAATGGATTTGTGGAAAAAAAACAAGGACTTGCCTAAATATTGTTCAAAAATTATATAATTATAATAATAATATATTTGTTCTTAAAAAATTCAGTACAGAAGAAAATGTAAAAATAAAAATAAACTATTATTGGTACAATCACTCTTTAAAAAATTATTTAAACAACTGCATCTATCTTCCTAGCTATTTGTTGTAATTATAAATGCATTTAAATTTTCATAAAGTCATTGTTTATATTAACAATAAGCTACAAATAACGTTGCAAATTAAAAAAAAACAATTACTAGCACAATTACTCTTGAACGAATTATTTGAACAATTGCATCTTTCTTCTTATCCATTTGTTCTTAATAAATGCATTTGATTGTTGTATAATAGTTATTAATTAATTAATATTATTAATAAATAATAATTATTATTATTAATAAATAATAATTAATATTATTATCTTGTTATATATATCAAAAATTTTCTAAATTTCGTAACCGGAAGCAGAGTATTAAAAAACAATACTATTTACAATACTCTGTTTCTTCATTGCGATCAAAAGTATTGAAATAGTATATTAGGTGTTACCTCATATATTTTTATGTATTTTTATTAATAACTTTTTTAAAGCGCACCAGAAAACGTTCAAATTTTAACAGTTTATAGTCCTAAGTATAATATATAATATAATAATATAATAATAATAATATAATAATAATATATAACTATAATAATTTTTATGATAATTTTTCAAATATATTAATATATTAATATATTTATATAAATATATATTATACCTATATTATATTTAGAATTGTATAAAAAAAAAAAACAGTAGACACAAGATGACAGATATGCATAACGTCGAATAAAAATTATTGCTGCAATCAATATTAAATTTCATAAGCCTGACGAAATTTTGATTAAAAATTGACCAGGTTTCCTGGTACCTTATGGACCAGGTATTCAGGATACTTTATGTCATCTTGATCAGGGAAAATTGTTTAAAAAAATTATTTATTTATTTAAAAAAATATATTTTGATCAAGATGTGGTCAGGATACTTGATGACATCTTGATCAGGGAAAATTATTTAAAAAAAAATTATATATTTTGAAAAATATATTTTGATCAAATATTGAACAGGTTTCTTGATCAAGATGTAGTTAGGATACTTGATGACATCTTGATCAGGGAAAACTGTTTAAAAAAAATTGGTTATTTTAAAATATATATTTTGATGATTTTTTGATAAAAAATTGACCAGGTTTCTTGATCAAGATGTGGTCAGGAGTGCGCTGAAGCTAGCGATCTCGGGGTAGCGACTTTTTGCCCATAGGCGTCGCAACCACCGATTGCGCGCGAGCCCCTTGTTCCCGTAGCGTTTGGCTACATCTCTCCGTGAGGCAAATATTGTTAATTATTTATTAGTAATAATTTTTTTAAAATTATTATTTTTATATCATTATAAAGCTGACAAAATTTACAACAAATTATATGCATAAATAAAGAAAAACCAATTTTTTTAAGAGGTCATATCAGTTAAGTCGCTAGTTTTTTTTTTTAATTTTTTTTTTTTTTAATTTGAAAAACATTAACCCGGTTTTAAATACCTTAAAAAAAATTGGTTTTTCTTTATTTATGCATATTAATTGTTGTAAATTTTGTCAGCTTTTTAATGGTATAAAAATAATAATTTTAAAAAAATTATAACTTATCCAAATTGAATAAATAACGTTTGGTCAGAGTTCAGAGTCTAGCGCGCTTTACGGTTTTAAACAATTATTTATTAGTAATAATTTTTTTAAAATTATTATTTTTATATCATTATAAAGCTGACAAAATTTACAACAAATTATATGCATAAATAAAGAAAAACCAATTTTTTTAAGAGGTCATATCAGTTAAGTCGCTAGTTTTTTTTTTTAATTTTTTTTTTTTTTAATTTGAAAAACATTAACCCGGTTTAAAAAACCTTAAAAAAAATTGGTTTTTCTTTATTTATGCATATTAATTGTTGTAAATTTTGTCAGCTATTGATAAATATAAAAATAATAATTTTAAAAAAATTATAACTTATCCAAATTGAATAAATAACGTTTGGTCAGAGTTCAGAGTCTAGCGCGCTTTACGGTTTTAAACAATTATTTATTAGTAATAATTTTTTTAAAATTATTATTTTTATATCATTATAAAGCTGACAAAATTTACAACAAATTATATGCATAAATAAAGAAAAACCAATTTTTTTAAGAGGTCATATCAGTTAAGTCGCTAGTTTTTTTTTTTAATTTTTTTTTTTTTTAATTTGAAAAACATTAACCCGGTTTTAAATACCTTAAAAAAAATTGGTTTTTCTTTATTTATGCATATTAATTGTTGTAAATTTTGTCAGCTATTGATAAATATAAAAATAATAATTTTAAAAAAATTATAACTTATCCAAATTGAATAAATAACGTTTGGTCAGAGTTCAGAGTCTAGCGCGCTTTACGGTTTTAAACAATTATTTATTAGTAATAATTTTTTTAAAATTATTATTTTTATATCATTATAAAGCTGACAAAATTTACAACAAATTATATGCATAAATAAAGAAAAACCAATTTTTTTAAGAGGTCATATCAGTTAAGTCGCTAGTTTTTTTTTTTAATTTTTTTTTTTTTTTAATTTGAAAAACATTAACCCGGTTTTAAAACCTTAAAAAAAATTGGTTTTTCTTTATTTATGCATATTAATTGTTGTAAATTTTGTCAGCTATTGATAAATATAAAAATAATAATTTTAAAAAAATTATTACTAATAAATAATTGTTTAAAACGGTAAAGCGCGCTAGACTCTGAACTCTGACCAAACGTTATTTATTCAATTTGGATAAGTTATAATTTTTTTAAAATTATTATTTTTATACCATTAAAAAGCTGACAAAATTTACAACAATTAATATGCATAAATAAAGAAAAACCAATTTTTTTTAAGTTTTTTAAACCGGGTTGATGTTTTTTTCAAATTAAAAAAAAAAAAAAATTAAAAAAAAAAACTAGCGACTTAACTGATATGACCTCTTAAAAAAATTGGTTTTTCTTTATTTATGCATATAATTTGTTGTAAATTTTGTCAGCTTTATAATGATATAAAAATAATAATTTTAAAAAAATTATTACTAATAAATAATTGTTTAAAACCGTAAAGCGCGCTAGACTCTGAACTCTGACCAAACGTTATTTATTCAATTTGGATAAGTTATAATTTTTTTAAAATTATTATTTTTATACCATTAAAAAGCTGACAAAATTTACAACAATTAATATGCATAAATAAAGAAAAACCAATTTTTTTTAAGGTATTTAAAACCGGGTTAATGTTTTTCAAATTAAAAAAAAAAAAAATTAAAAAAAAAAACTAGCGACTTAACTGATATGACCTCTTAAAAAAATTGGTTTTTCTTTATTTATGCATATAATTTGTTGTAAATTTTGTCAGCTTTATAATGATATAAAAATAATAATTTTAAAAAAATTATTACTAATAAATAATTGTTTAAAACGGTAAAGCGCGCTAGACTCTGAACTCTGACCAAACGTTATTTATTCAATTTGGATAAGTTATAATTTTTTTAAAATTATTATTTTTATACCATTAAAAAGCTGACAAAATTTACAACAATTAATATGCATAAATAAAGAAAAACCAATTTTTTTTAAGGTATTTAAAACCGGGTTAATGTTTTTCAAATTAAAAAAAAAAAAAAATTAAAAAAAAAAACTAGCGACTTAACTGATATGACCTCTTAAAAAAATTGGTTTTTCTTTATTTATGCATATAATTTGTTGTAAATTTTGTCAGCTTTATAATGATATAAAAATAATAATTTTAAAAAAATTATTACTAATAAATAATTGTTTAAAACGTAAAGCGCGCTAGACTCTGAACTCTGACCAAACGTTATTTATTCAATTTGGATAAGTTATAATTTTTTTAAAATTATTATTTTTATACCATTAAAAAGCTGACAAAATTTACAACAATTAATATGCATAAATAAAGAAAAACCAATTTTTTTTAAGGTATTTAAACCGGGTTAATGTTTTTCAAATTAAAAAAAAAAAAAAATTAAAAAAAAAAACTAGCGACTTAACTGATATGACCTCTTAAAAAAATTGGTTTTTCTTTATTTATGCATATAATTTGTTGTAAATTTTGTCAGCTTTATAATGATATAAAAATAATAATTTTAAAAAAATTATTACTAATAAATAATTAACAATATTTGCCTCACGGAGAGATGTAGCCAAACGCTACGGGAACAAGGGGCTCGCGCGCAATCGGTGGTTGCGACGCCTATGGGCAAAAAGTCGCTACCCCGAGATCGCTAGCTTCAGCGCACTTGGTCAGGATACTTGATGACATTTTGATCCGGGAAAATTAGTTTAAAAAAAATTATTTGTTTTAAAAAATATATTTTGATCAAAAATTGAACAGATTTTCTTAATCAAGATGTCGTCTAAATTTTGTCGCTATTCATAATATATAATGCACATAATATTGACCCCAAGATTATTATTATTATTATTATTATTATTATTATTATTATTATTATTATTATTATTATTATTATTATAAAAAAGTACAACTTGGTAATCCTGCACAGCAGTTGTAATCAAAAGTGAAAAAAATTTATTCATTTTTCAAATAATTTTATGAAGCTATCTCTAATTTTAAAAAATGTTCCCCGTACGCTAAAACACCAAGTTTTTTACATTTCAAGATATTGAAAGAGTTGAAAAGAAATTTGATCCTCTACGTTTTTGTTTTTTTAATATATTTTTCAATTATCTAATACTTTTAAATGTTTTTTATACCCTAAAACACCATAAACATAAGATTTTTGTATTTATGGTGTTCTAGCACCCAGGGAACATTTTTTAAAATTATATTTTTACAGTCAAGTTTTAGATAATTAAAAAACACATTAAAAAAATGCAAAAACTAAGGGGATCTAATTTTTTTTAAACCCTTCCAATTACTTGAAAGGTAAAAAACATAGGATTTTTGTATTTATGGTGTTCTAGCCTTAAGGTTGTTTCCCAAAACCAAGGTAGAATGAATATTTGTGCTTAAAAACGCTATATACCGTAACGCTATATTTTATGTCCGGGTCCCCAAGATTTTCGTGCTGGTACTGATTGAAATATTGACTACTGTAGTATTAGTGTATATACTAATATACACTAATGCTATGATAGTACTCAAAATTTACATCGTGAAATTTTTTAACGACCCTTTATTATGTTTAAAAGATAAAAACCATGAAATTTTAGCGTTTATGGTGGTCTAGCACCCAGGGAACATTTTTTAAAAATATTCAATCACGGCAAAGTTTTAGAAAGTAAAAAAATATATATTCAAAGGGGATCTAATTTTTTTAAAACTCTTTTTAATACTTTAAAGATAAAAAACATATAATTTTACATATTTTTAAATTATTAAAAAGGGTTAAAATAAAATTAGATCCTCTATGTTTTTATATTTCTTTTATATATTTTTTATTTCTCTAAAACTTTACTGTGATCAAATAATTTTAAAAAATGTTCTGTGGATGCTAGATCATCATAAGTGCAAAAATCTTATGTTTTTTGTCTTTTTAGATAGTATAAAAGTTAAAAAAAAATTAGATCCTCATTAATTTTGTGTTTTTTTAATGTATTTTTTAATACTCTAAATCTTTACCGTGAATAAATAATTTTAAAAAATGTTCCCTGCATATTAAACCACCATAAAAGAAATGATGCAAAAAAAAAAAAATAATCATACTCGTTTGTTTTATTTGATTTTTTTATTATTAATATGAGGGTCCGGATGCAATAACGACCTCCACGCTTGAAAAACGGTAGAAGTATTGTCCAATAGCTTGGACAACTTTTAATTTTTAAAGTCATTGAAAAAAAAAAAAAAAATATCGGCATGTAGATGAGGATAAAAGAAAATTGTTTTTCTTTTATAGTTTTTTTTTTTTAATTATTTAACTTGTAAAAAATTATTTAAAAAAACTATTTCATATATAATTTTTATTTTTTTTCAACAATAACATTATCATATCTCTTTTGTTTATGCATAAAAACGATTGAAATTTTGTCTGTATATAAATATATTGATGTAGAACAATGTAAAAAAAAAAATTTTTTAAAATAGTGATATTATTTATTTATATTAATTATTTAATTTGATTCGACGGAAAATTGAATCTTTGAATCTTTGACTCAACCGTTTATCGAGAAAATTTTTAAATTTTAACAACTTCCAGCGTGAAAAATGTTTATTTATGTATGTAAAATTAAAATTTAAAATTTCAAAATTTTAAATTAATAAATAAAAAAGTTATAGACTTAACAACAATAGAGCGCGGTCACATTTTTTAATGTTCAATATAAGTGATGGCAAGTCGGTGCTGGTTGCGCGCATAATACTAATAACGTAAAAAATGTGACCGCGCTCTATTGTTGTTAAGTCTATAACTTTTTTATTTATTAATTTAAAATTTTGAAATTTTAAATTTTAATTTTACATACATAAATAAACATTTTTCACGCTGGAAGTTGTTAAAATTTAAAAATTTTCTCGATAAACGGTTGAGTCAAAGATTCAAAGATTCAATTTTCCGTCGAATCAAATTAAATAATTAATATAAATAAATAATATCACTATTTTAAAAATTTTTTTTTTTTACATTGTTCTACATCAATATATTTATATACAGACAAAATTTCAATCGTTTTTATGCATAAACAAAAAAGATATGATAATGTTATTGTTGAAAAAAAATAAAAATTATATATGAAATAGTTTTTTTAAATAATTTTTTACAAGTTAAATAATTAAAAAAAAAAAAAACTATAAAAGAAAAACAATTTTCTTTTATCCTCATCTACATGCCGATATTTTTTTTTTTTTTTCAATGACTTTAAAAATTAAAAGTTGTCCAAGCTATTGGACAATACTTCTACCGTTTTTCAAGCGTGGAGGTCGTTATTGCATTCGGACCCTCAATTTAACTATGTTTTTTTATTATTTATTTATTGATATTTCTAAATTATTTAAAAAAACGTTTATCATATTTATTTATCGTTGCCTGTGAGATTTTTGACGCTCCGTATAGCTCTACAGTGCGCCTATACCCTAGTTCGCTAACTCTCGTTGGGCGCGGAACGGCTGGGCGCTAGTTTCAGCTCCATCGTGATGTTCTCTTTGAGGATGTAATAAGATTCGCTTCTATAACTAAATTTTTTTTGTTTAAAGATAGCTTGTTTAGATAATTATTGGCTTTAGCTCTATGCCGTGCATTCCCGTAATTTAAAATGTTTTTATTAAAAATTATTCTGACAATTTTTCATTTTAAAATATTTAATTTTGAAATTTTTTTTATGTTATATTAATAATAAAGTATAGGAACTTAAAAGATGTTTTACTTTTAATGATTGAAATGATTTGTCATTGGCTGCCGAGTACTGAATGCCTCATTTTAGTAAGATCAAATATTATTAATGCTTTTTATCGCAGCCTTGCTGAAATTAAATAAAATTCTACATGCGTTCATTATGCCAGAGGAAGCACTTAAGAGTTCTCTGCATTCAAAAATTAATATATCCGGTTCAGCATAACGTGACAATCATACGTTAACAGCATCAACACATTTACATCATTTATTAAGAGTCTCAATTACTTTCATTCAACTGTCCTCACTACAATCATGAAATTTGTAGTACTCACAATATAACTACAATGTCATATATTATACATATATGAATGAAGCTGAAGCTGGCGCCGAGACTAGCGGCTGAAATTCCAGTCGACAGGAACGAAACTGTATGGGAGCCTGCGTAAAGCGCTCGTAGAAGATACCTTTTTTTTTTTATAAATTTTTTTAACCCTTCTAGCATAATGATAAAAATATAAAATTTTAACTGTGGTACTTGTGAGTACCTCTTATCATATGTAACACAATGGTGAAAAAAAATTACAATAGTAAACCTTTTTTCCAATTTTTTTATTAATTAACAATTAATATGTTTGGAAAATTTAATTGTTGATTAATAAAAAACAATAGAAAAAAGGTTTACTATTGTATTTTTTTTTTACCATTGTGTTGAATGTGATAAGAGGTACTTGTGGTTAAAATTTTATATTTTTATCATCATGAAGGGGCAGACTAACAGAGAAAAGGAAAAAAAAAAATTTATAATCTTATAGCGTACTACCAACATAACGGGAGAAATCTGGGTTTTCAGCCAAAAGATCACTACCGTTAATTTAATTGTGTAATTAAAAAAAAAACTGTGCCACTAAAAAATCTGGTTATTTTTAAAAAAAAAAGCTTGACATCGATTTATGGGATCATTACAAAACCCCATATTTTTAAATTGATTCCATCATATTTTAATTGAATTTTAAAAAATTGGAAACGGAAGGGGTCAACTCTGTGGCGTGTATAATAAGGCACGGTAGATACTCTTACACACACATATATTTCCTTTCTCATACTTGACTCGAGGCACCACCGTGCCTCTTGATTATATAGGGATCTGACCTATTCACCATGACATCTGGTGGCGTATAGTGAACTATTTTCGGTCAATATGAATTACATTACAAAATTGATACAGTATACTATAGGGATCTGACCTATTCACCATGGCATTTGGTGGCGTATAGTGAACTATTTCCGACTAATATAAATTATATTACAAAATTGATACAGTATACTATGTTGATGATATCATACTATCGCCATATTGTTTCACTGATGAGATTTTACACATTAAGTGTGTGCGTGAGTGACTAAGCCCCGCCCATAGGTCAGATTAAAAAAAACGTCAAATTTTTATTTGCAACATAATAAATTTTGTTATGCTGTACTATGGCAATTTTTACTTGACCAATAAACAAAAACAGACTTTATAAACCTAACAGCAAATGTTTACAAAAAGTCTGAGAACTATTTTTCAGAAAGCAATAAACAGATGTACGCTTTTTTAGAACCTAAATTTACATACACGGATAAAAATTTACATTTTCTTCTTTTACTATGAAATCATTGTAATTTTTACTATGTTTTATTGCAATCTAGAACCAAAAGAGCATCACATTGTTATCTGAGATGTAACATAGCAATTTGTACTTATAGTATTTTTTACTATGATCAAACACAAAATTTACATTTAAATATTTAAAATTTATATTTTTTCAAATATTTTTTTTTTATTACTTACGATGGCGCTAATGAATTTTTTTTTTTTTTTTTTTGCTAAGAGAAGTATTTTGAACAAATCGAACCGAGACCAAGATTTGAACCCAATACGTATTTATAGAATGAAAATCGAACGCGTTATTCGCTACACGACGACGTCATGTACGAGAAAATATTTTGTTTCTTCATTTGAAGGAAATAATTTAAAAAATTTACAATGGATGCGCATGCGCAGTCATTGGCTTACAGAAATATGGCCCATTGTAATCAATAGCGACCCATCGGAAAATTTGAAAAATAATAAAAATTTCTATGGTACATTGTAATTTTTAACATGAAACATTTTAATTTTTTCAACATACTATTGTAAAAATTTCATTATGGCTTAGCAATTTTTAGTGCGCTGAAGCTAGCGATCTCGGGGTAGCGACTTTTTCCCATAGGCGTCGCAACCACCGATTGCGCGCGAGCCCCTTGTTTACGTAGCGTTTGGCTACATCTCTCCGTGAGGCAAATATTGTTAATTATTTATTAGTAATAATTTTTTTAAAATTATTATTTTTATATCATTAAAAAGCTGACAAAATTTACAACAAATTATATGCATAAACAATAAGAAACCAATTTTTTTAAGAAGTCATATTAGTTAAGTCGCTAGTTTTTTTTTTTAATTTTTTTAATTTGAAAAACATTAACCCGGTTTTAAATACCTTAAAAAAAATTGGTTTTTCTTTATTTATGCATATTAATTGTTGTAAATTTTGTCAGCTTTTTAATGATATAAAAATAATAATTTTAAAAAAATTATTACTAATAAATAATTGTTTAAAACCGTAAAGCGCGCTAGACTCTGAACTCTGACCAAACGTTATTTATTCAATTTGGATAAGTTATAATTTTTTTAAAATTATTATTTTTATATTTATCAATAGCTGACAAAATTTACAACAATTAATATGCATAAATAAAGAAAAACCAATTTTTTTTAAGGTATTTAAACCGGGTTAATGTTTTTCAAATTAAAAAAAAAAAAAATTAAAAAAAAAAACTAGCGACTTAACTGATATGACCTCTTAAAAAAATTGGTTTTTCTTTATTTATGCATATAATTTGTTGTAAATTTTGTCAGCTTTATAATGATATAAAAATAATAATTTTAAAAAAATTATTACTAATAAATAATTAACAATATTTGCCTCACGGAGAGATGTAGCCAAACGCTACGGGAACAAGGGGCTCGCGCGCAATCGGTGGTTGCGACGCCTATGGGCAAAAAGTCGCTACCCCGAGATCGCTAGCTTCAGCGCACTCAATTTTTAGAGTATACAACACCAAAAATTAAAAACTTATAAATTGCTATGGTACAATGTAATTTTTAAATAGTAACATTGTTTTTTTTTCCTGATACTTACTGTAAATATTTTATAAGTTCAATGATAGTTTTCTGGTGCTGTCGCAACAAAGTAATATTTAATATAAATTTTTCTCCGTGCATAAGTAAGGTCTAGAAAGTTAGCACAACCTTTATGGCACAATCACTTGTTACTATAATAGGAATTTTGTGCAAATTATGTGCGAAATTATTAATTTTAGTGCACTTATATATTTTTTTTAATTAATAGTTGTGCTAGCTTAAAGCCAAGATAGCAGAATTTTTTTGTTTATCAACATAGAAAAAGGCTGTTAGGGCGATAATTTTGTGCAAATTATGTGCAATCTAGTGTGTAAATTTCAAATCAATCGGATGATAATTATTTCCTGTATTAATTATTCATTTTTTTTTTCTACTGGTTGTGCTACCTTAAACCCAACATAGCACAACTTTATGGCCAAAATTATGGCCCTAACAGCTTTTCTCTATGTTGATAAATAAAAAAGTTGTGCTATCTTAGCTTTAAGGTAGCACAACCAGTAGAAAAAAAACATGAATAATTAGTACAGGAAATAATTATCATCCGATTGAGTTGAAATTTACACACTAGATTGCACATAATTTGCACAAAATTATGGCCCTAACAGTCTTTCTCTATGTTGATAAACAAAAAAGTTGTGCTATCTTGGCTTTAAGCTAGCACAACTATTAATTAAAAAAAATATATAAGTGCACAAAAATTAATAATTTCGCACATAATTTGCACAAAATTCCTATTATAGTAACAAGTGATTGTGCCATAAAGGTTGTGCTAACTATCTAGACCTGCATAAGTATAGAGACTTGATTCTTGAGCTTGGACCCTATCCCACTTAAGTTGCATTACACATGCTGTTTTCTGTATGGAAGCCGGGATAAAGTAGAGACACGTACAGGCTTTCTAGTAATTTTCAGTCATTTTTATCACCAAGATAAAATACATTATCGGTATTGAAAAATATAACTAAGCTTCAGAATTGTCTTTGGTATATTATAGTATAGGCTTTTTAAGCTTGAAAGTAGGCTTGGGTAATAAACAAAATGGCTGTAGGTATTTTTGTTTCACTACGTACTGATGTTAGTGACAGTCTGAAGCAGACATATAAATTTGGAGTGAAGAATGGCTCTTTATGAGGCTGACGGTATTTTATGACTGAAAGTTTTATCCCAGAAAAATATTATTTTTCGCTAATGATGAAAAATACATGCAATTAAAATAATACAAGCTCGTATTTAGTAATTTATAAGTAAATGTAGTGACAAAAATAAATCGAGATACTCATTTATAAGCAAAATAAAAAAAAGTTTAATCGATTTTCAGAACCTATTTCTGCATATTCTAGAGTATGATTAATATTAAATAAATTGCAACACTTAGTGTGAATAAAGAAAAACTTTTTCTTAATTAATTACACAGTTGAAACTTGTAATAAGTTGTTAAATGCATAAAATATTTATTTCTACAAAAATTAATTTAAAAAAAAGATATAATAATTGAAAAATTTTTTTCAGTAAGCATTTCTGTTTCTTAAAAAATTTAGTTCCCCATTATCATCACCTTTTTAATTTTTATTATTGTATTAATCAAACTTATTAATGATATTATATAATTAAATTATCAGTTATAAAAATTATGTAAAAAAGTAAAAACAACAATAACAATATATTTTAGACATATTTGTAATTTTAACATTTAATTTTCACGAAATTAAAAGTGTAAGAAAAAAAAAATGCCATAAAGCGGATAAGAATACCCCAGATATATTGAACGATCTCACATCTCTAATCGAAAGTGTATGATTTTAATGACTGATATTAAATATATCCTTAAGTCTGCCCTTGGTATATCAAGAAAAAATTCATTAAAAACATAAAGAATTTGGTTATTTGTACTCATTCTATAAATTTACAGGAAATTTAAAGTGTGATTAATGTAGATTTAGTGGTCCAAGTATAATAAACATACATAACTATATGTAAACACAACCATAAATTTACGCTAAAAAAACATAAATCGGACACTAATAGCCGATACTTAAATATTCCTAAATGAAAAAGTCATTTTAAAATATTGAAACATTACTCAAAGAAGTGATATAATTATTGAAGGTCATGCACGCTGTTTCATTTATTTTTCATTATTCTGCTTTTTATTGTGTAACTGAAAAAAAAAAAAAAAATTTCCCTTTTTAAAATTAGATAAAATACAGCATCATATCTGCTTCTAAGAACAAAGATTCAAATAAAAAGCTGCCATAGAAGAAAGGTACCAGACGAGAAGCAAAGTTAAAGAGCAACAAGGACAATAGCAGAATAGGGGCGGTCTAGAATAATTCGACTGGGCTAAAATAGCTTCGCTTGGTTTTTATAAGCTTGAAAATAAGAATTAAAATAATCTATAAGCATGCAAACGAGCAGACTCACTAATGAAACAATGTATAAATAATACATAAGAAATAAAGCATAACTAATGTCGAAACTTACAGGATAGTACATCCCTTGTGGAGGAAGAAAGAACGCCCCAGAGCCCCACAGTTTGAGGCCGTTTTGCTCCACTCTTGAGCAAGAAAAACTTATTTAACGAGAATAGTTTCCTTTTTTAACTTTGCAATACAAGTTATTGCAGATCACAGATTTTAATCACTTATTATATGCTGATTCTTTTTTTCACTGAACTTATCGTGAGACATCAACAAAAAAAAAATATTATGTGCCGTTGATGCAAAAACTTTTTTTTTCGTATATTTTATATTTATTATACCTATATTATATTTAGAAAACTCACGTGCGACACAAAAAATTTCCTCACAAAAAATTACAATTGATTTTGGTTTTTCACTTCTCGCGCCTCTTATACAGTAGTCAGTATTTTATATTATTACAATAAATCTTTCACTTTTTTAGATTACAAGGAATAAAAATATACAATCCATATATCAAATGTAACATAACATAAAAAAAGATAAAAAATTAGTAGTAGCCATCACATTGACATAATAGTAAATATTTCCGAAACAAAAATAAATATTGGCTTGATTTGACAAAGAATTAATTTTATTTAATTTTAGGACTGGTTGTAAAAAGCTAAGTTATTCAATAGAATCCTGATTGAGATTAACAGGCAGAAGTAAAATCTCAAATGCTGCCTGTTGGTATTGACTGATGTTTTCAGAATGTATATACTATGCATAGTTATATAGATACTATTCATAGAGGTCATGGAGGTCTATAAGGAGGATAATCTCTCAAAATTTACTGAGGATGACGGAATGGAGCAATTTAGTAACTCTATCAACCACTGACGGCGCTAGTTTTGATAGGTACCGAAGTCAAGGTCATATGTTATTATTGTTGTGTGGCTCAGTTAAAGTATTTTTTTGTGTAAAAAAATAAAATACATTTATTTATTTAAAAATTAATATTGTCTATGGATGCATCTAATTAATAAATGCCTGAAAATTATTTTTAAATAAGCAATTAGCTATACAGAATGAGATTAACTCAAAAAAAGACAATTTATCAAACAATTTTTGCTGGATAAAATATCTTTTTTGCTGCATCTATTTTCGTAGATAATTTTTTTTCAAATGTTCAATAAATGAAAGCAAGTAAATTATTTTTAAATAGACAAATAGCTAAAAAATGAGATAGATCCAAAAAAAAGATAGATGCAGCAAATAACCAGCAGAAATTGTTTAATAAATTGTCGTTTTTTGAGTCCATCTTTTTTTTTAGCTATTTGTTTACTCATAAATAATTATCTTGACACAAAAATAAGTAGTAAACAAAAAAACATGTGATTTTGACTTCAGTACCTACCAAAACTAGCGCCGTCAGTGGTCGATAGAGTTACTACATTGCTCCATTCCGTCATCCCAAGAAGACTAGAGATACAGGAGGAGTAACTCCCTATCTCAATGCATGTAATATCTTTCAGCCAATTCGCGTGAGGCTAGTAGCTGTCAAAGCGAATTTAGCGTACAGCATGGTTCAGCGCATTGTATATTTATTTCTTATTTTTAATGCGCAGCTTACACATACATACATACATTAATTGGTTTTCGACATTAATGTATATATGTATGTGTAAGCTGCGCATTAAAAATAAGAAATAAATATACAAAGCGCTGAACCATGCTGTACGCTAAATTCGCTTTGACAGCTACTAGCTTCACGCGAATTGGCTGACATATTCGAGGCGAGTTGCTCCTCCTGTATCTCTAGTCTTCTTGCGTCATCCTCAACAGCTCCCTATCCTAATACATTGTGTGACGTCACAGATTACCCTCCTCGTAAAACTCTATGATAGAGGTCTACAAGGAGCGTATACTATCTGAGGTGTGTTCGTTCACTATTCACACCGAGCATATGCACGGAGAGTATGCAAAGAAGCGCTAGAGTCATGCGGCCATTTGAAGAAACTTTATTGATAAAATTTACTAACGCATTGGATTCGGAAAGAAAAATAACAACACCATAACTAATTAGCAATTAATAATTATGAAAGACAGCAAAAGAACTGAAAAAAACAAATAACAATAAATAAATAGTAAATTTTATTAAAAAAGTTTCTTCAAATGACCGCACGACTCTAGCGCTTCCTTGCATACGCTCTGTGCATACGCTCAGTGTGAATAGTGAACGAACACACCTCTGGGTAGCTATTCTTGACTCGATTATCCGCAAGTTATCCCGAGCGACTGGGATAACTTTTTTGTCGCAAAACAGGAAAATTTTGGCTTAATTTGTATCCTTCTCAACGGTTTACATCAAACGACTAAATCACTTTCAGGCGTTTTCATGTTATCCCGTGTAGGTAGGATAATGTTTATAAGTGAAATAAACGAAAATTTTTTGGAGCATGTTTGTTATGAAAATTAATTTTCCAAGATTATTATACATAAATAGTCTGGGGAAATTCATAAAGAATTTTATCATTTTTGTCGTTGTTTCTATTTTTAATTTTTTGTCGGTATTACAGGGCGAAAAACGAAAACGAAAAAGAATTTTTTATTAAAGGAATGCACCCATTCCGTTTCTGAAAAAAGAAGACCATATCGTCGATGCTCTTGCCTAAGGATAAACTCCACTTATTGGAAAGATATGATGTTAGAAATATAGTAGAATTACATATATGACTCTCCTGAGTAGCTATTCTCGACCTAATTATCCCACCTACACGGAATAACATGAAAGCGCCTGAAAATGATTTAGTCGTTTGATGTAAACCATTGAAAAGGATACAAATTAAGCCAAAATTTTCATGTTTTGCGACAAAAAAGTTATCCCAGTCGCTCGGGATAACTTGCGGATAATCGAGTCACGAATAGCTACTTTGGGTAGCTATTTTCGACATAATTATCCCACCTACACGGGATAGCATGAAAGCGCCTGAAATTGATTTAGTCGTTTGACGTAAACCATTGAAAAAGATACAAATTGAGCCAAAAATCAGGTTGAATTTTCATGTGTTGCGCCAAAATAGTTATCCCTAGGGTTACCATATGCGCTGTACACCGCATTAGGACATTTTGTCTAGCCCCCCTACCACCCCATAAATAAAAAAAAAAAAAAAATTATGCATTTATTTGTTTCATACATAATATATTATTAATATAAATTAAATACATTTTTTTATAAATTAGTATTCGTTAATAAATTATTATTGTATTAATTTTTAAATTGAATTTTATTCAGTCTCGTATTTTTGAGCAGAACTTATCTTTTTCAGTACACTTTTATTTTCTGCTTTTTATTTTAAATATTTACAAAAATCAATACATGAATAATTTTTAAAATTATATAATACAGTTATGAGATGTTTTATATTTTTTACAAAAAATTTGTTTCTTCCATTTGACCACTGTGATTTATCATAGAAGATACTCGTTCACAGTTAGCATTATGTCCTGGTATAGCAAAATAATATTCTGCTATTTTGATAATTTCAGAGCAGCTTTCTTCACAATTATTGGAAACAAGAAGATATTTTTTCACTTTTCAATTTTTTTTTCACAACGTTGCTTTCACAAACGCGAATTCTACTCATATTCATCATCATCTTGTTTAGATTTTCATTAATAATTAATAACATTGACTACATATGTAATGACATGTGTATTAACAAGATTTTTTACAATTTTTGATTAACATAGACAAGATATATAAACAAAGAAAGGATCAGGGTAGCTATTCTTGACTTGATTATCCGCAAATTATCCCGAGCGACTGGGATAACTTTTTTGTCGCAAAACATGAAAATTTCGGCTTAATTTGTATCCTTGTTAATGGTTTACATCAAACGACTAAATCATTTTCAGGCGTTTTCATGTTATCCCGTGTAGGTGGGATAATTAAGTCAAGTGGTGTGTTCGTTCACTATTTACACCGAGCGTATGCACGGAGCGTATGCAAGGAAGCGCTAGAGTCGTGCGGTCATTTGAAGAAACTTTTTTAATAAAATTTACTATTTATTTATTGTTATTTGTTTCTTTCAGTTCTTTTGCTGTCTTTCATAATTATTAATTGCTAATTAGTTATGGTGTTGTTATTTTTCTTTCCGAATCCATTGCGTTAGTAAATTTTATCAATAAAGTTTCTTCAAATGGCCGCACGACTCTAGCGCTTCCTTGCATACGCTCCGTGCATATGCTCGGTGTGAATAGTGAACGAACACACCATATAATAGGTGCTTTCTTTCACTAAAATCTTCACCTGGAGCTCCAGGTGAACGCCATCTATTGGAATATAGAACACCATCTGTCAGCACATTTGTAAAGTATAATTTTCTGAAAAAAAATGGCTGAACATTGGCGTCAACTCAATTATTGATTTGTTATGATTGAATTGTTAGGTTAATCGTTGTTAAATGACAACCGAAAACAATAACAAATAAATAATTGAGTTGACGCCAATGTTCAGACATTTTTTTTTAGAAAATTCTACTTTATAAATGTGCTGACAGATGACGTTCTATACTCCAACAGATGGCGCTCACCTGGAGCTCCAAGTGAAGATTTTGATGAAAGAAAGCACCTAGTAGCTACCCAGTATATGGGAGACTTGTTTAAGTCTGCCATCTGAAGATGTTGAGTAAAAGTAATCAAATAACTTGCTTGACTGACGCTATGCTCTGTAGTTTGTACAGTGTGGAGTTGAAAAATAAAAAAAAAAAAAGACAAATCAGGACCAAATCAGAATATTTATGTGAAATGAGGACATTTTATTGGAAAAGGACAATTCCATAATCGATCAGGACATTTGTTCCCAAATCAGGACATGTCCTGACAGAATTTCGCATGTAGTAACCCTAGTTATCCTAGTCGCTCGGGATAACTTGCGGATAATTATGTAAAGAAAAGCTACCCTGGTCTCTAGTGTTCTTGGCAAATTTCTAAGTCTTCTCATACACGAGAATAAATTTTCCAGGGCCTCAAAGGTGCATTCCTTTAATAAAAAATTCTTTTTCGTTTTCATTTTTTGCCCTGTAATACCGATAAAAAACTAAAAACAGAAACAACGACAAAAATGATAAAATTCTCTATGAATTTTCCCAGACTATTTATGTATACTAATCTTGGAAAATTAATTTTCATAACAAATATGCTCCAAAAAGTTTTTGTTTATTTCACTGATAAACATTGAACATCAAACGTAAAAGGTCATTATACTTCCGTAATTGGAGTAAAAAAAAATATTCCCATGTGCCAATATTGCCACTACAAGAAACAGTTTTTTCCTATAACAATTTGGCCGGTATTACAGGGTGAAAAACGAAAACGAAAAAGAATTTTTTATTAAAGGAATGCACCCATGCACCCTAGCAATTCAGGGCTTATTGCTTTTTACTAGGATGCACTTCCCTTTTTACGCAGTAAACAATTTTAAGTTTTGGTATTATGGCGGTAATTTTAATACCGACCAATAGATTTCAAAAATCGAAAATATATGAAATATATATGAATATATATGGTTAGTTAATGAATGTTACCTATTTATTCATCAGTTAATAATGATTTACAAGCTTTTCTTCATTCAAATATCAAATAACAAATAGCTAAGGAAAAGGATGTACTTGAATTAATTACTCAATCAGCAATAACTGTTTAATGAATTGTTTTTTTTTAATTCTATCTTAACTCAAGTACCATAATTGAACACCATCGTGTTCTATGTCAAAAAATCTATCAGAAATGACCATAATATCTATACTTTATTCGATACGAAATTAATTGCAAAAATATAACAAAAAACAAAAAATTCTCTATTCCGTTTTTTTTTTTGACACCTTATATTTTGAAAACTATGAAAGATATTAAATAAGTAATAACTGTTGCGACCATACCATTTCACTCGAAAATTCGTTTTAATTTGAGTGCTAAAATCGTATTCGTGCCGATAATGTAATAATTCTTTTATATCTTCTATGTTCATCAATCAGACATATTTCACTACAAATCTATAATAACATGAAATTAAAAAAAAAAACAAAAGGAACAAAAAAGTTATATATAGTAAAATAACTTGGCAATTATAAAATTTCCAACGCTTAAACAGTAGAATTCGTGTTTCGAAGTGGTCTATAAAGTGCTAGACTAGTTAAATATGAAGTATGCAGTAAAATAGACGAGTCTAAGTTGTCTCGGGTACGCTTTTAGTTGTATCATTAATGTATATGTTTTTTGCAAACTACTCAGTATAATATCACTTTACTGATAAATAACAAAATGAAAATTGGCAATGATTTAAAACGAATGATTTAAAACAATGACTTTAAACAAATGATTGAAAATAAAGTCTTAGTTTTATAGCATTTCGGAATAAATGAAAACATTAACATCTATAACGCAGGTATTATTTTATTTGTACCTTTTTTTTAGTCGTGTCCGAGTATCACGAATTTTCGATGGTTTAAAGAAATTAGTTTTTTAAGTTATAGAAATAACGTATATCTAAAATTGGTTTTTTTTTTGCTAATATATCTATATGGATAGTATTTATAATTTCTATATCTATAGTGCCTTAATCTTTATCGTGTAAAACAATTTCATCGGAATTTATCATGGCAAATTGAAAACTATGTAGTTATAGCATCTTTTTTTCGCTGCTTTAAGTTTTATTTAATGATAA